>JAQIXN010000664.1:0-31529 GCA_034698145.1 Proisotoma minuta
AAAAAACGAAAGTTGAGATCCCTAGTGACGAAAAATGTCCCAAAAAACGAAAGTTGAGATCCCTAGTGACGAAAAATGTCCCAAAAAACGAAAGTTGAGATCCCTAGTGACGAAAAATTCCCAAAAAACGAAAGTTGACATCCCTAGTGACGAAAAATTCCCAAAAAACGAAAGTTGAGATCCCTATTGACGAAAAATGTCCCAAATGACGAAAATTTAGCTATGCAGACACAAAAATGACGATAGCTGTCCCCGTGCAACTTTCAAGCCTCGAGTAATAACTGTCTTAATTTCAGGACGCTGATGGAAGAGTACGGATTCGACGAGGTGACGACGGGCGGCGTGGACGAAATGCAGCAAAAGTTTGGCTGCTGCGGCAGCAACTCCTTTCAAGACTGGCGCCACTCCCAATGGAAACGACACACCCCCAACGCCGTAACTACCCCCACTTTACCCCATTCGTATTTGACACTGACATTTAAATTCCAGGTACCCGACTCCTGCTGTAAAACCCCAGGGGAAGGATGCGGGGGACGGGATCACCCCTCCAACATTTTCTACACCGGCTGCGTCCACGCCCTTTCCTCCGAGGTCAAGGGTCGTCTTGGCTACGTCGCTGTCGCAGGTCTCGGCCTCTGCCTCCTACAACTCTTCGGCGTCGTCCTCTCCGCCTCCCTCTACATCCGCCTCAAAGACGAGCTGGATCCCGTACAACTCTAACTTAGCTGTAACCTTAGCGACCGCTTTAATTGTGTTCATTGCATTGCAATTGTTAGATCTGTAACCATAGAAACTACTTACCAAAAAAATGCCAAACTACCTATAGTTCTTAACTATTTATACTATTTATACCATTAAGCTCATTTTACTGTAACCATGGCAATTATAACTGACCTGGGGGGTCGCCGTGCCTTATCTGAATAAACATAGAGTAGGGTTGCATTGCGCATGAGCCGTCTCAACTTCCCTTACTTCCAGCTCCAACTTTGATTTCCTCTCTGGGAGTGACTGTTAATCAGTTGGACAACTTTGAGGTCAAGAAAGGTCAAGATTGACGATAGGGCGTTGACCACGGAGGTCACCTGCGCCACCTCCGACACCCGTCGCTACTCCCACTCCTCCTTTTAGAAGTTGACCATGCATCCTGCCTCCAAAAATGAGGTAATTGTAGCCCTAGCCCTGGTCACCGATAAGATAAGCCCCCTCCCCCGGTTTACCCCGGAGTGGGTGGGGTTCCCGCCTTACTAAAGGATTTACTCGGATTCCCGGATTTTCAGGGAGTTCCCGTTTTTTTTTGTGCTAGTTTGGCAGTTTTGGTGAAAGTGGGTGTGGTTTTGGGGCCAAAGGATAAACCTTTGGGTTGGCTGGGTGTGGTTTGGGTTCTAACCTTGGAATTGGTTACTATAGAAACTTTTAGGAAATTTGGGGATTTTGGAGAATTGTTCCAAGTTTTTGTGCTAAATGAGAAGATAAGATAAGGTTCAATTTGGGTGGGGTTTTGCTAGTTTGGGGGGAAGGGGTAATTTTTGGGGTTTGCATCAATTTTGAGGTCATTTTGGGGGTAGAATTGGGTTTTACAAAAAGTTTTAGGAAATTTGGGAATTTTGAGCAGTTTTTGCAATTTTTTTCCTTCTAGATACCAAGTATTGGTAAAATTGGGTGTGGTTTAGCTGATTATCGTCATTAGCCAGGAGATGTGACTCTATTTCTAGTTTTATTGCTAGGCAATACTAAATTTTCAAAACCTTGGAATTTTGGGCAGTTTCCGAGTTTTTTTGGTGCTAAATGAGAAGATAAGGTTGAAAGTGGGTGTGGTTTTATTAACTAAGGGCTAAAGTGATGATTTAAGTGGGTGTGGTTTGGGTTTTGGGGGTAGAACCACTTTTTAGAGAAAGCCTTATAAAATTTCGGATTTTTTACAGTTTTTGGGATTAATCATAGCTAAATTTTCAAAATTTCAAATTTTAAACAGTTTTTAAAAACAATCATTACTATTTGGGGGTGATTCTCAAAGTGGGTGTGGTTTTAGTCTAGTTTCATCGCAATTTTTGGGAATTTTTAGATAAGCGCCGTGCCGTAGTCATTGGTAACAATGTTGCATTGTTCAGCCGTTGGCCGTGGGGTTTCCGTGTTCTAATTGTTGTTGTATTGTTGCAGACATTGTTGAAGGAGCGGTTGGATGCTATGCCGATGGAGGAGTACGAGGTGTTATTGAAACAAGCCGTGCGTCCAACAAATCAACAGGCCGTCCCCGAACACGCAGAAATCATCAAGGTAACCATGACAACACAGCAGTCTACCTCGGGGGAAATCAAGTCCACCTCAATTTTGTCCTTTGTCATCAGTTTTGAGGCGATTTTTGACGTTTATCGCCCAATTTCGAGTTGTTTTTGTATTTGTCGACAATTATAAGCCATTGTTATAGTTTAACGCCCAATTTTATGTCACTTTTGTATTTGTCGTCAGTTTCGAGGCAATTTTAGTCGTTTGTCGCCCAATTTTGAGTCAATTTAATCTGTGTAATCAAATTTTCCGATTTTTGAGCAGAATTCGCCAGTTGTCATAGTAACAAAGTCAACTAATCCTCTTTTTTTGTTTGCAGCAACTGAGCGGGGGCGTGGAAGGGGGCGGAGGTGACCCCTTGTCAGGGGGCAAGTACCACTCCTCCCTCCAGTCACTCCAGGTGGGGATGGAGGAGGAGCATTCCGTCCCCCCGCACCTCACAACCATCCCCTCATCCTCCTCAATCGCCTCCCTTAGCATGGAGGTGCCGGAGGCGGGCCCCTCACACCTCCCCTTCACATACTTCTTCAATGAACGGACCGTTGCAGGTGAGCCCTCTAAAATACGTCATTTGCTCTCGAAAAAGTGTCGTAATTGCCATGACGAAGAGTTTCAAGGGGAAAGGCGAGCTAAACGCGCCGTGGTGATGAAAATGTGTCATTTAGCACCTAAAAATATCTATTAAGTCAGTAGGTGACGAAAAATTGTCAAAGTTGGGCAGCGGGTGACGAAAAAATACTAGAAAAGGCCATCTATCAGCTCTTAGAGTCATCGTCACAGGGACAAATGTTATTAGTGACGAAAAAGTGTCATAATTGCCATGACGAAAGGGTTTAAAAGGAAAATACGAACAAATAGCGCCGTGGTGATGAAAATGTGTCATTTAGCACCTAAAAATATCTAGCAAATGACTAAAAAGAGGTAGAAAGGGTCACAAAGTACTAAAGAGTCGTCGTCATAGGGACACAGGGCTATCAAAATGACGAAAGGGTCCTCTGGGAAAGAGTTCTCAAAAATGTGTCACTTTAGAGGACAAGAATGTCCAGTCGACGAGCTAAAAGCCGTAGTGGTGACGAAAACTGCCTAGAATTTTAAAAATGTGTCATTTAGCATGTCAGAATGTCCAACAGGTGACGAAAAATAGGCAACGAAGCGCCAAAAGGGTCCTTATTAAAAAACACGTGGTTTTCATCAAAAGAGTGACGAAAAAGCGTCATTTTCCAACTTGACACCCATTCTAAAGCTTAGGGTTGACCCCAAAGGTCAGGGGGTCATAGAATGTACCATTAGTAATTAGTTAAATTATCAATTTCAACTTCATTCATTCATTCAATGTTCATTTTGCCACGAGCGCCACGTGACGTGCACTCATTCTTCTAAAAAAGGAAAATTCTTAAGGGGGGCAACTTTTAAGCTCCAACTTTATTTTTTATACTCCATAATAATAGTCGGTAAATAAATTCAAAAATAAAACATCTTACCTAACAATTATTAAATTTCCGAATTTCTCCAAAAAATCAAAAACATGAAAAAAAAACTCTGAAATGTCAAAGCGTTTTCAATAAATTAATCAAAAAAAGTTTTCCAAAAATTTCCAAAAACCTTAAATTTTCGTAAAAACTCAAATTTTCACCAAAAATAATTATTTTCCCCAAAAAAACGAAAAAAAATTCAATTTCCTTAAAAATTTCCATTTTTCCCAAAAATTTCCATTTTTCCCAAAAATTTCCATTTTTCCCAAAAATTTCCATTTTTCTCAAAATCCAATGTTCCCAAAATCACAATCCCCAAACCAAAATCTCAACCCCCAAACAAAATCTCAATTCCCTTTTATTGCATCTCATTCTGCCTCACCTAAGAAAAATCTCGCTGGTTCTCCTTCCCACGCCACTCGCTAAAGAGATAAGGGAACTGAGCTGCCATCTCTCTCCCAGACAGCCAGCCACCGTGCCTTCACGAGGTCAAGGGTCATCCACCCCCCATCCCCACATATTCCCCCCACACTAAAGTCATCAAGGACCCTTAAGGGAGTCCCCCTGAGGTTGACCCTCGTCACCCCCCGTTGACCCCCAAACACATGAACGCACCTCCTTCCCCAACTTCCTCACTCGCAAGGAAAAAGTGCCACGAGGAAGTCAAACTTCCTAAGCTCTCATTAATCCATCCAAATCTTTTTCCCCCAAGGGAACATGGAGACACCCCCCGAGGAGGAGATGCGGCTCCAAGTCGCCCTCGACGTTTGGTCAGAACTTGGAGGTAAATTCCCCCTTTTATCCCCACAAATTACGTCATCTTGTCCTTTTAGACATTTTGGAGCAGGCGTTTGACATGGTGTCCCCGGAAACTGCCCCCCTTACTCCTATTGCTGATGGTATGTCAAGTTTACGTCATTCGTGACATTTTACAACATTTTCGTCATTTTTAGTGGTTGGAGAGCTCTCAGAACTTACTCTTGACGACGCTGCTGATGAGCCAGAGCCCAAGCCCCCAGAGCCTTTTCAATACGATGACGAGCCTGAGTCTGAGTCCCCACAGCTTATCCAAGCCCCTGACGAAATCGAGCATGTCCAAGCCGCTGTCCAACTAAATTCCGAGCCACCTGTTCTTGTTCAAGAAGCTGTCGAGCCTGAGTCTGAGCCCCCAGAAATTGTCCAAACCCCTGACAAGACCGAGGCCCCAAATCCTGTCCAAGCCCCTGACGAACCTGATGCTCATCGCGGAATGATTGAAGTGTTCGGATCCATCGACGAATGTCTTCTAAAGGATTGGGAAAGCATCGAAATAGTGGATAAGATGGGCGGCGCATGCGCAGATGAAGTACAAGACTCACAAGTCCCTGGAGGCCCACTTCTCGTCAGCCACAGAATCCTAAAGGAGGTCTGCGACGACGTCTTCAATGTAAGTCCTTTTTGCCCCCATTTCCCATTTTCTTACGTGCCCCCATTTATTCAAATTCCAGAGATTAGAGTCCCTAAAGATACAATCCGAAGAAACGGACGTTGGCAGCGAGGATGACACTGACGTCGACGTCCCATCAATCTTCAACAATCTCGCCCGCATGGACTTCAAAAAGCCAGCTGCGCCACAGCCAAGACCAGGCTCCCCTGTCGCAGGACCCTCCTCAGCATCTTACCCACCCCCAAAAGTTTCCCTAGCTTCAGAGGCCCACACGCGCGAAGCGCTTGCCAGAAGTTCCGAAACCGCGGAAAAACTTGCACAGCTGTTCCAGCACTTTGAAAACAAGGTGAAGGCAGAAGTGGCGGCAGGGATTAGGGAGGGAAATCCAGGCGGGAAGATTAAAAACGGGAGGAACAAAGCCAAGAGGACGGGTTCCTACAAAGTGTCCAAAAGTTGGAAGGAAGAACCCACCCCAAGACTCCCAAAACTTGAGTTTCTGACGCGTAAACTATTTTTATTATTTATTGGTTTTTATTAACCTTTTTATTGGTGGGAAATTTGAAAATTTGGCCTTTTTTGGAAAAATTTTAAGGTTTTTAATTGAGGTAATTTCTGGAAAATTTTGAGTTTTTATTCAAGTTTGAAGGTTTTAGAAAAATTCGTGTTTTTAATTGGGAACATTTAAAAGTTTTGGTGCAAAAATTGGCATTATTTTTTAAAATAGTTAATTTTATTTAAATTAGGCCTTAAAAGGTCAAAAAATTAGGTCATTTGGTCTTAAAATCTTCTTTTTTTGTAAAAAATCTAACTAATTTACAAAATTGATGCAAACCATAAAAAAGCCCAAAATTTACTAATTTTTACCTTATTTTACTATTTTCAGCTCACGTCAGTACTCAAAGTAATCCCGGACCGTCCAAACCTTCGTCGCGGGAAGCGCGGGAGCGGGCGTAAGTATTTGAATTTTACTGTTTACAATGTAACCTGATTTCATTCGATTTTAACTATTTTCCTTGCTGTTGCTGTAGGCTGGACATGAGCCCTGGATGGCCAAGTGTGTCAAGCGTCGTGGGTGGACGAAGTCACAGTGACGATCGTCTAAGGTCCGCGTCCCCTTCGGACTCCCCATCGTCATCTTTCAGCCCCCACACCTCCGCCACTTTCCCCCTCCCCTCAATGTCACGACCTGGAGGTCAAGGTCAAGGCCAAGGGCACAAATCGTTAAATGGTGGACCTGGAAAAGAGAGAAAGTCCAAAAAGCCCAATGGTTTAGGATCCGTAAGTATTTTACTAATTGTTTACCTGTAACTTTAACCTTTGACCTGGGATTTGATGTTTGAGGGCTGCACAACGCTCACTGGTCATTGACCTATGACCTCTCGGGTCAAAATTGGCCCAACTTTGTCTAATTAATACTTTATTTTGCATTTGCAGAAAGAGGTCCTGATCGACCCTTCCAAGTCTATAGATTATCATGGGAATAAAGCTATAAACGTCATTCTCGGATTTCTGGGTGAAGAAGACAGCCAAGAGGTAATTGTTGTAATTCTTAATTGTTCAAAGTCATTGTTGTATATTTTTGCAACTAATTTACCCTTCCCTTAATTCCAGTCTAATCGCAAGGGAGATAAAAGTAACCGGCGCAAGGACGCCGCCGCCGCCGCCAAAAAAGATGGTGCAGCCCACGGCAGCAAGGAAACTCTCGTCAAGTCCGCATCCCTGGATGAAAACCACTTAAATTCTGCAGTAAAGCGGGGAGGGGAGACTGAGGGCCAAGGTCAAAAGTCCAACCTGTCCAAGGGCTCGTCCTCCTCCGTCCATCTCTCGACGTCAACGTCAACGTCAACCACAACTTCAACTCCAACTCCTAGTCAGTCCCAGTTGACACCCACTCACACCCTAGTCAGTAGTACTAGTAAGCAAAAGTCGGGGGGGAATAAGGTAAGGCTCTCGTTGTCACTCCCTAAGGGGTCTGGGGTCAGCACTTGACTCTTTCTTTACAGAAACGAGGAGAGGAGCCAAAAGAGGAGGAGGCTCCGCCTCCGCCGCCCACCCCTGGCGCTTCAAACAACTCAAATTCAAATTCAAGCGCTTCTGGAGGCGGCTTTGAAGTGGTGCGGAAGAAAGAGCGGAAGCGCAAACCAGTTGCAAATTCAAATTCCGGCTCAGCGTCCACACGGACAGAGCGAGAGGCAGAATCATTCAGTCGCGGTCCCTCCCACGGTCGCGGATTTGGTTTCGGGAAGGGCAAAGGAGGGGACAAGTTGTCACTGTCGCGAAGGGGCGTCGTCGGCGCTTCTGCCCCAGCTTCAGACAACTCTGCGGATCAAAGCGAGGAGGATGAAGTGCGCTCGTTGCCCGCTGGAGAGTGCACCCCGCGA
Source organism: Proisotoma minuta (assembly GCA_034698145.1). Taxonomy (NCBI): domain Eukaryota; kingdom Metazoa; phylum Arthropoda; class Collembola; order Entomobryomorpha; family Isotomidae; genus Proisotoma; species Proisotoma minuta. Next base: position 7,563 of record JAQIXN010000664.1, read on the forward strand.
CCCCGAATTCCCAAACAATGTGCTAGTAGTGGTGCAACCCCCCAGGTACGAGGCAGAGGTGCTGCGCTGCGCTAATTAACTTTTTCACATTTTGGCATTTTTTTTTGGGTGTTTTTATTGTTTTTAATTGGAATTAAGATTGACTTCAGTAAAGTTGGCGGAAATTAGGGCTCTGTACTTTAAAATGTTTAGTTTAACAAATTTGAATAAGGTTTTGATGGTTTGGAGCCTGCAAAAGGTAAAGACGTCCATTTTAGGGTAAATGAGCAGTTTTGTTGTGGTTGCAACTAAATAGAATCCGTTCTTTAAATTTTTGGACTTAGATCTCTCAAAATCCCCAATTTTCTGGTTCAAATCAAAGGGCTTTGGCCGAAAGTGGGACAGTTTATCCTCTTTTCACCCGAATCTAGCAAATTTCACCACAAGCCGTGAATTTTATTTGGTTAGAACATGTGTTGAAGTTGTGTCAAAGGTTCCAATGAGTCATTGTTGACCTCCAAGCTCCATTTGTGGACAAAGTTAAGGCAAAGAGTCATGTGGACATTTCAAGGGACAGGGCCCCTGTCACGCCATGTTTTTGGTGGTGACGGCGGCTCAACAGCCTAGGGATTAGTTAGCCATCCATTTTGAGAGAAACCCGAACCCCTCTCACTTTCTAGCATTGGAAGGGAACGGGGAACGGAGTCTCTGCTCCTCTACAAACACCAAAGTCTCCTATCCTCCATCCGGCTACTAGATACTGCCTCCAAAATTACCAAAATTGGCTAGAAATTCCCTGATTTTTGGCTGTGGCAGAGTTTGATGGCACAATTTACAATTTCACTGTTTTACAATGCATTGGAATCACTTTTGGTGCCGGAGCTGTCTCCTTTCCCCAGAATTTGGTTTGGACTCCATTTGGCTGCTAGTCCTTCAATATTTCCTTAGATTGTGAAGGATTTTGGGCTGCGGTAGTATTTTAAGGTCAAATTTAAAAGCGTTGGCAATTAGTATCCTAAAATATAACGTTTTTCTAGGTTTTGAGTTAAAAATTGGCTAAATTTGGAAAGGCTGAGTTTAATTTGAGTTGAATTTGGTTTGGTTCGACTGCTAATCCCACTTTTTGGTAGAATTACCTAATTTGCTTGAAAATTGTGGATTATTCCGTTGTTTGCCCTGTGGAAATGTTTCCAAGGATTTTATGGACACTTTAATTTGCGTGGATTTGATATTTAGTTCAAAATTGTTGTGGAGTTTTCCAATATTTCATTATTTGTGCCGTTTTTGAGCCTGCATGGATTTCAAAACATTTGTTTTGGATTTTATATTTTATGGATGTTTTTGAGCATTTCCATGGATTTATTGGATTTCAGAATTTGAATGGATTTTGACTTGGTTTAAAATATTTTTATGGGCCGTATTTTTATTATTTGAGTTAGTTTTTGTATTTCACCCACAATTTGTTCAATAGCGTCTTTAAAACTCTTTAAAACTGAATATTTGTTGGAAGTCGTGTAAAATATATCTTTTAGCGTTGTTCAGTCTCCGAATTTCGGATTCCGGGAGAGAAAGCAAGGCAACACTTGGCTCTTTTTGGGCTTCATCTTTCTCCACATAAAAGTGAACCCAAGTTTGCTCAATTCCACTCTAAATCAAAGTCTGCTCTCAGATTTGTCAATTTTGGCCAGATTTTAAGGAATCGTCATATTTTGAACGATGGCATTGTTTGATTGTCTGACAATTTACCCTTTTTATGCCAAAACGTAGATTTTTGGGTTGGGGCTAAAAATGTTGTTGTTTGGTTGGAATTTGGAAACGCTCCACTTCCTTTGAGTTTGCGGAGGTGCGAATCAATTTGACTTGTAAATAGCCAAAGTTTGTTGTCAAAATTGACAAATTTGGTTAGATTATGAAGCATTTCTTGAAATATTTAAGGATTTTAGCCAGTTTTCAAACGAGCTTGGATTTTGGAATGTTTAGCAGTAATAAATATGGATATTGTGGAATATTTGGATGCATTTGTGTTTAGGCTGTTTCAGAATGTGGGAAATTGCTATTTTTGAGGGAGACGGAGCTTAATTCGGCCACAATTTGTCAAAGTTTTAGAAATAGCAACTATTACAAAGGTTTTGATTAGTTTTGGAGAAATTGGAAGCTCAAATTCCATTTGGAAGCTAAAAGTGAGCAGACGTTGGCTGAATTTCATGTCCCAAAAATCCGTCTTGCTCTTCTTTTGTCCCGTGTCCTGTCCCAAGAACATTCTTGCGTCCGAAAATGTCACTTTTTGTCCCCTGGACGTGACTCGTGTCACTTTCAAAGTTGGAAATGGAGGGACTTGGGTAAAGTGGGCGGAAATGGAGACTTTAACCTTCCAAAGATAGGCTGCTGGCCAAATTAGAATTTCTATAATAAATTTGAACTAGTTTCGGTATTAGCTTTGAAACATGGGAAGGCAAAAACGTTGTTTTTTGGCGTAAATGAGCAGTTTTGTAGTGGTTGCAACAAAAGAGAAGCTGCTCTTTAGATTTTTGGACTTATAACTCCCAAAATCCCCATTTTTTTGGTTCAAATCAAAGGGTTTTGTGGGACAGTTTATGCTCTTTTCACCCGAATCTAGCAAATTTCATCTCAAGCCGTGTATCAATTTGGTTCGAATGTGCGTTGAAGTTGTGGCAAAGGTTCCAATGACCTGTTGACCAGTAAGCTCTATTTTTGGGACAAAGTTAAGGGAAAAGGGGTCTGTGGACAGGTCAAGGGACATGTCATGTCATGTTTTTGGTGGTGACGGCGGCACAACAGCCTAGGGATTAGTTAGCCATCCATTTTGAGAGAAACCCGAACCCCTCTCACTTTCTAGCATTGCAAGGGAGGGTCATGCCAACGGGAAAAGGGACATGTCAACTTGACACTGTCAAGTGACAGAGGGACATGTCATGTCATGTTTTCGGTGGTAACGGCGGCAGCACAGCGTAGCCTTCTATTTTGAGAGTGGGCTCAGAAAGAGAAAGGAGCTCGCTCTCACTTTCTAGCATTGGAAGGGGACGGGGAATTGGAGTCTCTGCAGCCCTCCAAACACAAAGTGAGCTATACACTTCACCCGGGTACTAGACAGTTCCTCAAAAATGCCAAATTTGGCTAGAAATTGGAAGAAATCCCAGATTTTTTGGCTGTGGAATGTTTTGATGGGGAAATTAACGATGACATTCGGAAATATGGCTTCTCTTTGGATTTTATTGGGTTACAATGCAATGCATTCATGCACTTTTGAAACTGGAACTGTCGTAGTTTTGAGTTTTGGCAGAATTTGGTTTGGACTCCATTTGGCTTCTAGTTCATCAATATTTTGTCTAATTTGCTAAGAATATCAAGAGATTTTGTCTGCTGTAGTATTTAAAAGTTAAATTTGGGCTAGCTGACAATTAGTATCTTAAAATACAACGTTTTTCTAGATTTTATAGGTTTTTGGTATTAAAAATTGGCGAAATTTGGAAAGGGTGAGTTGAATTTGGTTTGGTTTGACTGCTAATCACATTTTTTGGTAGAATTTCCAATTTTGCTTGGAAATTGTGGATTATTCAGTTGTTTGCCCTGTGGAAGAGTTTCCAAGGATTTTATGGACACTTTAATTTGTATCGATTTGATAATTAGTTCAAAATTGTTGTGGAGTTTTCCAATATTTCATTATTGTCCCGGTTTTTGTGCTTGTTTGGATTTCAAAACATTTTCTTGATGTTTTCGAGCATTTCCATGGATTTATTGGATTTATCTAGTTTTAGAAAAGTTGAATGGATTTTAGCATTATTTTTAACGAAAGTAGGATTAGTTTTATTAATTCCCTTAGTTTTTCTTGTATTTAAGCAACAATTTGTTCAAGTTGTTCTAAAACGTGTAAAACCGATTATTTTGATGGTAACGGCGGAAGCCGGGTAAATATCTCTTTGAGCGTTGTTCACTCTCCGAATTTGGGGGAGATTAATCAAAGCAACTCTTGGCTCTTTTGGGCTTCATCTTTCTCCAGGTAAAATTAGAATGTCTATATGGATTCTTATTTTCACAGTTTCAAAATATAAATAATTAGTATCTTTGATATTTCGAAGCTCAATTTCATGTTCCAAAAATCCTGTTCAAGTTCTTGTGTCCTCTGTCCTGTCTGGGGACAAGATTTGTCCGGAAATGACACTTTTTTGTCCACTGGACATGACTCTGTCACTTCCAAAGTTGGAAATGGAACGTTTTGCGTAAAGTTTGCGGAAATGGAGACGTTGTCTTTTAAAATGTTTAGTTTAACAAATATAAATAAGCGTTTGGTAATTTTGAAATATGGAAATGACAAAAGTTTGTTTTTTGTATAAATGAGCAGTTTTGTTTTGGTTGCAACTAAATAGAAGCCGTTTTTTAGGGTTTTGGGCTTTATCTCTCAAAATCCTCAATTTTTTGGTTCAAATCAAAGGGCTTTAGCCGAAAGTGGGACAGTTTATCCTCTTTCAACCCGAATCTAGTAAATTTCATGCAAATCAGGGTATTATTTGGTTAGAATGTGTGTTGAAGTTGTGGCAAAGGTTCCAATGACCTGTTGACCTCCAAACACCATTTGGGAACAAAGGAGCACTTGAGGGTCATTTGGAGAGGTCAACGGACAGAGGGACATGTCAACTTGACATTGTCAAGTGACAGAGGGACATGTCATGTTTTGGTGACGGCGGCAGAACAGCCTAGCCTTCCATTTTGAGAGTGGGTTCAGAAAGAGAAAGGAACTCAGCCTCACTTTCTAGCATTGGAAGGGAACGGGGAACGGAGTCTCTGCAGCCCTCCAAACACAAAGTGAACTATGTTCATTTTGGCTACTAGACACTGCCTCAAAACTTGTTTAGAAATTGGAATAATTCCCAGATTTTTGGCTGTGAAAGGTTTTGATGGGAAAATTGAGTGAATTTGAAATTTCCAGAGAGTGCCTCTACTATTTTAAAATGCATTACATTCACTTTTAAAGTTGGAAATGTCGTCTTTGGGCAGGATTTGGTTTGGACTCCTATTCACTCTTATTTCCGTCAAATTTGTTTAGATTGTGAAAGATTTCGAGCAGTGGTAATGTTTCAAAGTTAAAAAAAATAGTTTGGTAAAACTTTTGGTAAAATTCTTTAATTTGCTTGGAAATTTTGGATTATTCAGCTGTTTGCTGCAAATATTTTTATGATTTGAATTTGAGCTTTTTTCCGTGTTTGTATGGGTTTTAGCGAATTATCAAGGTTTCAAAATGTAGATCGAGATTTTGAAGGAATCTTTATCCCACTTTGTCAAAATATCCAAGTTTTTGAGGGGACGCTGGCTTAATTGATTGTTCCAAAACATTAGTCATGGTTTTTTGTCCGGTGTCCTGTCCCATGACATTTTTGGGTCCGGAAAGGACACTTTTTTGGCCACTGGACGCGCTTCTGTCTCTTCCAAAGTTGGAAATGGAGTGACAAGTAAAATTTTGTGGAAATGGAGACGTTTTAGTAAATATGCAATATACAGTTTGTAGTGGTTGCAACAAAAGAGAATCAGATCTTTAGATTTCTAGGCTTTATCTCCCAAAATCCCCAATTTTCTGGTTCAAATCAAAGGGCTTTGGCCGAAAGTGGGACAGTTCATCCTCTTTTCACCCGAATCTAGCAAATTTTTTTCCAAGCCTTAGATCTCTGGTTATTGTGGCAAAGGTTCCAAAATGACCTGTTGACCTCCAAGCTCTATTTTAGGAACAAAATTAAGGGAAAGGGGCCCATGGACAGGTCAAGGGACATGTCATGTCATGTTTTTTGGTGGTGACGACGGCAGAACAGCCTAGCCTTCCATTTTGAGAGTGGTCTCAGAAAGAGAAAGGAGCTCAGTTGCACTTTCTAGCATTGGCAGGGAACGGGGAGCGGAGTCTCTGCAGCCCTCCAAACACAAAGTGAAGTGGTAACTCCATTAGGCTACTATCCCTTTCTCCAAAAATTCCCATTCCCAAATTTGCTTAGAAATTGGAGAAAAATGCAGTTTTTTTGGTTGCTAAGAGTTTTTATGACACACTTTGTTACTGAGTATTATGTTTGGATCAAACATAATACTAACCTCATAATACTCATAATAACCAAACAGTTTGGTTGCCAACGCAGTGGGATGGGAATTATCTGTTTGGAGCTGGAAATGTTGCTGTTTTGGGCTCATTGAGGATTTTGACATTTGGCTACCCCTCAACTTTGTAGAAATTGCATAGAATTTAGGGAAATTATCAGGTTTTTGGCTGTGGCAGAGTTTGATGACACAATTTACAACTTCCATTAAAAAATATGGGGCTTTTCGTTTACATTGGGATCCATTAAATTCAATATTTGAAGGTTGAAATGATGAAATGCCTCGCTTTTCTTAAATTTGGGCTCTATTTTGCTACTGCTCTGTTTATCTTAAATTTTGAACAGCATTTGAAAGAGTGTCCAAAAATCTAGCGTTTATGTGAATTTTAATGATTTTACAGGCGTTGGATGTGACTTGCTATTAAAAATTTGAAATACCTCTGGTTCTGAGCCCAAAAGGTTGTCTTTGCTTGGAGTAGTGATCACAATTTTCAAATTTGTGACTATTTTCAAATTTTTCCTGTTTTAGGGCTCATATGTTAACTCCAAAGGTCAAGGGTCATTAATTTTAACACTAAAAAGGGTCAAGGGGGCTCAATTTTTGCAGATTTCATGGAAAGTTATCTGTTCTTTAGTTTAACAAACGAGGGTCCACTTTTGAACTGAGTGGGGATAAAGGGTCAGGGGTCAACGGGGGGACATGTCAGTTGACGGTGTCCAGTTGTGTGTGACGGGAGTCAAATCACAGCCCTTTGGCAAAACTGTTTGGAAAAAGTTTTTGGGCATTGATAATTTTTGGAATAGTTTTGAACGGGTTGGTAAATTCAGAGTTTGAGGGTAAAATTTGAGTTGTTTTGGTATTTTGGAAATCCTCAACTTCAAACTTTTGTCAGAATAGTAAAATTTCATTGGGTTCTGAAGGTTTTGAGGTGGGATAGTGTTTTAAGGGTAAATTTAGAACGGCTGACAATTGATGTCCAAAAGTTTGTGAGTTGTATGGTTTTTGATGTGAATTGATGTTAAAATTTTGATAGCTTTCTTTCTGAGCTTAAAATTGAATTGATTTTGGTTTAGTTCATGATCAATTTTAAGGAATATCCCAGTTTTTTTAACAAATTGTTAGAAATTCTGCGCTATTATTGTTATTCTAGAATTTGGAACAGTTTACAATTCGAGTTTATGTTTTGGATGTAAATTTACTCAGTTACTACAAAAGATACCAAATTATTTGGGCATAAATGGTAAAATGGTCAAATTTTACTCAAACCATAGCCTAAAGGTCAAATCACAAGGTCAGGGGTCACTAATTCTTTCCTTGAATTGCAGATGTCAAGAAATAGAAGACCCCAACTACGATAAGCACCCCCCGCCATACGGTGATAACAAGTATCCCAACGGGGGCAGCCGCGCGGGCGCCGCCGCCGCGGGAAAAGGCGAGAATTTAGGGTGCTTTGGGGCCAACAAGAAGAAAAAGGAGGCGGCGCTAGTGGGATCCGCATCCGGCCAAACAAACGGCGGTGGCGGCGGCGGCATCAGCCACCCCGCCAACGCCACGCCCTCAGGGGGCTCCGCTGGGGTCGGGGGGACGGCCGGCCTCAGCTCTGAGATCCTTCGGGGGATGGAGTTACTATGGCAACCTGATGTTGTGCAATCTTATCTTGCTCTTCTTTCAAATTGTTCTAATCCTGAGACGCTGGAGGCTGCTGCAGGTAATGCCCCAAAAAAGTGCCCAAAGACAACGAAGGGGGCTCTAATCCCCCTGAAATTTGAGGGGGGACACGAATTTGACATAGAGTTTAACCGTTGACCTTTCCATGACCTTAATACAATGGTTTATTTAAATTCCAGGAGCGTTACAAAACCTTGCTGCATGCTACTGGGCGCCAAGTATGGAGATTCGCGCGGCGGTGCGGAAAGAGAAGGGGTTGCCGGTATTGGTGGAGCTGCTGCGGATGGAAGTTGACCGCGTGGTTTGCGCCGTGGCGACGGCCCTTAGGAACCTAGCCCTTGATCAACGGAACAAGGAGTTGATAGGGAAGTACGCCATGAGGGACCTGGTACAAAAGCTGCCGACAGGGCGTCCGGCGGATGGGTCGACATCTGACGACACGATCGCCGCCGTCCTCGCCACTCTTAACGAGGTCATCAAGAAGAATGCCGAGTTTGCTAGGTGGGTTTGGTTTTTATGATGGAGTTGGAGTTGGGGTTTAAAATTCAAAGCGTAGCCGAGTTTTTGAGGGTTTTGAATGGATTTTAGAGTGTTTGTATGGGATTTGAGGTTTTTTGGATATTTTAGAGGATTTTAGGGATTGTTCGGGTATTTTTTTTATGTGTTTTAGGGAGTTTTTTTGGTTTTTGGATGGATATTATTGGGTTTTTAGGGTTTTCGATTATTTTTTATGGATTTAGGGAATTGCAGAGTAGTTGCATGGATTTTTAGCAATTGGATGAATTTTAGATTATGGTTTAGGTATTTTTTAATAGTTTTTTTGTGTTTCAACGAGTATTTGTGGTAGCTATCACTTTCAACTTTTGGAGAGAAAGCCAGCTCCCTTTCGTTTTCTAGCATTGGAAGAGATTGGGAAATTGAGTTTTTTAGCATTGGTTGGAATTGGAGTCTCTGCAACTCTGCAAACACAAAAGTCAGCTACGCTTCATAAAGATACTAAACAGTTGCTCCAAAATTACCAAAATTTGTTTAGAAATTCCCAGATTTTTTGGCTGTGGTAGAGTTTGATGGCACAATTTACAATTCCCATCCAAAAATGGCTCCTCTTTGGGTTACGATGCATTATATTCACTTTTGGTGCTGGAAATATCTTCTTTTGCCAATTTGGTTTGGACTCCTACTCATTCAATATTTTGGTCAAATTATATGAAGGGTTTTGGCCTGTCTTAGTTTGGATTGATGATGAGATTTTAATCTTTTGAATTTTAGATGTTTTATAATATTTTTATTGAGGTTTACGATTTGAGGGAGTTTTTAAGTTTTGGGTTGTTTTAAAGAGTATTTGTGGGAAGGAAAGTAAAACCCGGATATTTTGTTGGTGACGGTGGATCTCTTTTAGCTTTGCTCCGAATTTCGGATTCCGGGAGAGAAAGCAAGGCAACTCTTGGCTCTTTTTGGGATTCATCTTTCTCCATGTAAAAGTGAGCCCAAGTTTGCTCAATTCGGCTCTAAATCAAAGTTTGCTCTCAGATTTGTCAAATTTGGTCAGATTTTAAGGGATTCTCATATTTTTGGACGGTGGCATCGTTTGATTGTCTGACAGTTTACCCTTTTTATGCCAAAATCTAGGTTATAGCGAATAGAACGTAGATTTTTGGGTTGGGGCTAAAAATGTGGTTGTTTTGTTGGAATTTGGAATCCTTCCACTTCCTTTGAGTTTGCGGAGGTGCGAATCAATTTGAATTGTAAATAGCCAAAGTTTGTTGTCAAAATTGACAAATTTGGTTAGATTATGAAAGTTTTCTTGAGAATATTTAAAGATTTTGGCCAGTTTTCAAACGAGTGTGGAATTTGGAATCTTTTGCAGTAATAAATATGGATATTGTGGAATATTTGGATGCATTTGTATTCAAACGGTTTCAGAATGTGGCAAATTGCTATTTTTGAGGGAGACGGAGCTTTATTCGGACACAATTTATGAAAGTTTCTAAATTTTTAGGAATAGCAACTATTACAAAGGTTTTGATTAGTTTTGGGAAAATTGGAGGCTCAAATTCCATTTGGAAGCTAAAATTGAGCGGACGTTGGCTCAATTTGATTGTTCCCTTATCGTGTCCAGGTTTTGTCCCGTGTCCTGTCCCAAGGACATTCTTGCTCCCGAAAATGTCACTTTTTTGTCCACTGGACGTGCCTCTGTCACTTCCATAGTTGGAAATGGAACGATTTGGGTAGAGTTTGCGGAAATGGAGACGTTGTCCTTTAAAAAGATAGGCTGCTCTGACCAAATTAACAAATAATGTTTTACAAATTAATTAATTGTTAATTGTTTACCAAAATTTGAACTAGTTTTTGATAGCTTTGAACATGGAAAGGCAAAAACGTTGTTTTTGGGGTAAATGAGCAGTTTGTAGTGGTTGCAACTAAAGAGAAGCTACTCTTTAGATTTTTGGACTTAGATCTCTCAAAATCCCCAATTTTCTGGTTCAAATCAAAGGGCTTTGGCCGAAAGTGGGACAGTTTATCCTCTTTTCACCCGAATCTAGCAATTTCACCACAAGCCATGGATTTTATTTGGTTCGAATGTGTGTTGAGTTGTGGCAGCGGCTAAAATGACCTGTTGACCAATAATCTCCATTTTTGGGACAAAGTTAAGGCAAAGGGGTCTGTGGACTGGTCAAGGGACAGGGGACATGTCATAATATGTCATGTTTTGGTGGTGACGGCGGCAGAACAGTCTATCCTTCCATTTTGAGAGAGGACTCAGAAAGAGAAAGTTTACACTCTCACTTTCTAGCATTGGAAGGGAATGGGAATCGGAGTCTCTGCAGCTCTCCAAACACAAGTGAACTATGTTCATTTTGGCTACTATCATTTTCTCCAAAAATTCCCAAATTTGTACAAATTGGAAGAAAATGCAGTTTTTTGGTTGTGAGTTTTTATGACACAATTTGTAGCAGTTGTGCATTGTAATGCAGTGGGATGGGAATTATCTGTTTGCAGCTGGAAATGTTGCTGTTTGGGCTCATTGAGGATTTTGACATTTGGCTACTCTTCAACTTTGTAGAAATTGCATAGAATTTAGGGAAATCATCAGGTTTTTGACTGTGGCTGTGTTCGATGACAGAATTTACAATTCCATTCAAAAATATGGCTCCACTATGGATTTTGTTGGTTTACAATGCATTGCATTTACTTTTGAAGCTAGAAATCCAATGTCGTCCCTTGTGCCTAATTTGGTCACCCCTTCCTCAATATTTTTGTCTAATTTGATTAGATTATGAAGGATTTTGGGCTGCGGTAGTATTTTAAAGTTAAATTTGGGCTAGCTGACAATTAGTTTCCTAAAATACAACGTTTTTCTAGATTTTATAGGTTTTTGGTATTAAAAATTGGCTAAATTTGGAAAGGGTGAGTTGAATTTGGTTTGGTTTGACTGCTAATCACATTTTTTGGTAAAATTCCCTAATTTGCTTGGAAATTGTGGATTATTCCGTTGTTTGCCCTGTGGAAGTGTTTCCAAGGATTTTATGGACACTTTAATTTTTATGGATTTGATATTTAGTTCAAAATTGTTGTGGAGTTTTCCAATATTTCATTATTGTCCCGGTTTTTGTGCTTGTTTGGATTTCAAGACATATTTTATGGATGTTTTCAAGCATTTCCATGGATTTATTGGATTTATTTAGTTTTAGAGAAGTTGAGTGGATTTTAGCATCATTTTTAACGAAAGTAGGATTAGTTTTATTAATTCCCTTAGTTTTTCTTGTATTTAAATAACAATTTGTTCCTAAAACGTGTAAAACCGAATATTTTGATGGTAACGGCGGAAGCCGGGTAAATATCCCTTTGAGCGTTGTTCACTCTCCGAATTTCGGGGAGAGAAATCAAAGCAACTCTTGGCTCTTTTGGGCTTCATCTTTCTCCAGGTAAAAGTAGAAGTGGCTCAATTTGAGAGAAGAGATTCTAATGTTTTGGACTGGCTGACGGCACAATTTGCAAGAGTTTACCAAAATCTAGGTTTGCAACATAAAATCATGATTTAACTTAAAAATCTGGTTTTTTAGAAGACGCTCAACTTCAATTTAAGTTCCATAAGCCTAAAAGGATCTGAGGTTTTGATCATTTTTACTTTAAATCACAGTTTGTTGTCAAAACTTTCAAATTTGGTTAGATTATGAAGCGTTTTTTAGACTGGGGTGTTGTTTTAAGGTTGAATTTGTAATTAGTATCCAAAAATATAGCGCTTTATGATTTTAGATATGAATTAATGCACAAATTACGCTAAATTATAATTTATGTTCTAAAAAGGTCAAATACTACTTAAATTACACCCAAGTTTAATTTTTTTGGGTAAAAATGGACAAAATGCCAAATTATGATCCGTTGTCAAGCCTTTTCCGTTGTCATGGGGATAGCTAACCAACTGTTCCTACTTTCAGGTCACTGATGGAGGCGGAGGGAGTGGAGCGGCTGGTTTTATTGACGCAACACAAGCGGCGCTTTTCCTCCCGCGTCGTGAAGTTTGCGTCCCAAGTCCTCTACTCAATGTGGGCGCACGCCGAGCTGCGGGAAGTGTACAAGAAGGGCGGCTGGACAGAGTCCGACTTTGTGGCCAAGGGCTCCCGTGGCGGTGTCAGTCCTGGACCAAGTGGACATGATCAAGGGTATGGCCGTCATGGGTAAAGCACCACATTTTTTACAAGTTTAAGTTTGTCTGAGCTCGAACGGTTTGACCCCTTGACCTGACCTAGATGTGGCTTTAAGTCACAGCCAAAGAGGGGTCAAGCCCTTCGGGGTCAAAGGTCAATGCACCAAGTCTGATTTATGGAGCTCGGGTCGTTGTTTAAACCTTCTTTAACAATTTTTTGGATATTTTACAAGGTTTTGGCTGAAATTGTAATTTTTGAGCCTTTAAAACCCTAATTGTATTGAAATTTTTGATTTTTAACCCAAATATTTGGTCCACAGTTCTGCGGGATCTCCAGTGAACGCGAATTCTACGTTAAATCGTCCGATGGCAAGTCAGAGCGGGACACGGTACGAGGACAAGACGATGACGAGAGGCCAAAACACAAATCACATTACCAAAAGTCCCCCACCAAACTACCCCCAGGTAATTTAGTTTAAAATTCCCTGAATGTTAACTAATACTATTTGTTTCCTTAGGGGGAAGTTCCCCTGGCGGACATGCCGTATCCCGAGCCCCATCCGGGAGCCTTCCGCATGTTCCCCCCACAACCCGTGAGTCCCCTTAATCCCTTTTTGGTAGTCTGCAGGGATTTTAGGGATTGATATCCACACATAATTTCTAAAAACTCAAGTTCTCTGTCTAAATTTGGGATGGCAAATTTTAAATTCCGTTTTGAGATCAGGACACAGATTAGAAACCATGGCAACATTTTTAGCTGAAAGAGATCAACGTTTTAGTCTAACTTGTTAAGATAGCGACTATTTTGAAGATTTTGGCCTGTTTTTGGGCTGCATTTGTAGCAGCTAACGATTACTGTCCTTAAATTATCAGAATTAACTTTTTATGGGCAGATTTGACCCGTTTTTTGGGATTTGAAACTTTTGAAAGCATTACTAGGTTAGATTAGTGCCAAAAAGTGAAAATTAGTTTGGAGCAGGTGATTAGGGATTGTGGTTCATGTTCTGACTGTTTGTTGTATGTTTGGCTGAGTAGCTGGGACCTTAAGGGACCTTAAGGGACACTCTTCTTCCTCCTCAACACTCACCTCACACCTACCTCTTTTTTTCTTTTCTATCGTCTAAAGGACACCGGCCTAAAGGGTAACTTACAAAGTTACTACCGAAAAGTACCAAATTATCCAAAACTGTGCAGTTGTCAGTTGCTACTAGCAACTTGGTAGTAATTTGGCTAGAAAAGTGTAAGTTAAGAGACAAAAGAGGGTAGATTTTGACCTGTTACCTTACAGTGTTGACCTTGGCGCTGGTATATGCCAAATTTTGATCAGGGGTCAAGTTTTTAGCGTTTTTTACCCAGGAATTTACCCAGAGTACCCTTTTTCCCATAAGATGACCCCAAAAGACGTCAAGGGCTGTCTACCCTGTTTCATATCAAGGGGTCAATCCGTTGGGGTATAAAAAGTAAACAGTTGGATAATTTGGTATTTTAAAATTTGGTATTTTCTCTGCTTTTGCACGTTTTCTCGTTTCCGTTGAATGAATGTCTGGCTGTTAGTGACTTGTTAGAATTAGAACATGTGGCTAGTACTACTCCCTGAATCCGAATCCTAATCCTAATCCTACTTTCTGTTCCAGGTTAAGCCAGGAGAGCCCCTCTACGCCCAAGTGAATCGGGAGCAGAAGCAGAAGAACAGGGGGGGCATGTCTTTCGAAGGGGGCGGTTATCACTATCACGACCATGGTCACGGTCACGCCCCTTACGCCAACGACCACGCGCCGCCACCCGGCGGAGACTCGTGGGTCTAGAACTAGATTAAACTTTGAACTTATTAGGGTTAAAAGACAGCTGTACTTAATTGTTTGTTACTTAATTAGTTTAAGCGGCGGGGAATTTAAAGAAAGGAGCGGCGGTTCCATTCCTGGCAGCTTGGATTTTTTAAAATTACCGCTAAATTTAAATTTTAAATTACCCGCTGCTAATTAACTTAATATAATTCTACTCCTTGTTAAATTGCCCAAATCCTCAAATTGAAGTTATGTAGTCTGTTCAAACAGCACAGCACACCCTTAAAAACTGGTAGCGATTTACTACCGCGCGGTGTTAATTCACACAGCCACAGCTGCGCCGCGCCGCGCTGCGCCACGCTGCGCCAAACCTTAAACCTCAAGCCTCACACATTTTTACCTGTGAATCTGCTTCACAGAGGTACAAAGATTGAAATTATTTTTTCACACAAACACAAGTAGCGCCGCGCGGTTTAAATATTTAAAATTCCCTGGTTTTTAAGGGTGTGGTGTGTCCTTAAAATTTAGGGCTAGCTATACTAACACAAGTAAAGGGAAATGGCAGGGAAATCTTAGTGAGTAGGCGTTTCAAATTTTTAGGGTAAGGATGCTTGGGGCTGAGTCAAAAGTGTTGGAAATTTTTAAAATTTCCGCGGGAAATTTCTGCGGGAATTTCAAAATTTGCCCGCTTTCGGCTGGAGTGCCAAGTATAAATTTTTATTACGTTTTTTACAAAATAATTTCCAGTTTCCAATGCACTGATTAGAATAAGCCACTTTTAAGTTTCCCCGACAATCTAAAATTTAGTCATGAATTAAAAACTGAGATTATTTAAGTTAGGGGGCCGTTGTCATGGCTACTGGCCGTGGCCGTGTTGGACTGAAAACTTGCAATTGTTGACCTGGTTAAAAGTAAAACTTGCTCATCTTAGAACTTTTTAGAATTTGAAGTTTTTTGAAGACAGAGGGACAGACGGAGGGGGAGAATTTTTGGGATAGTAAGCCAAATATTGAGATTTTTGTGAAATTGTACGACAGACGAAGGGACAGAGCATGATGAGATTTACAGCTACAGCTACAGCTTTTTATTAGTTAAAGCTTGACCGACAGACGAACAGACAGAGCATGTCACAAATAGATTTTTGAGGGCCGACAGACGGGGCAAGGGAAGAGATCATTCCTCATCTTTTGTTGGCCATTCCTTTTCATTCCTCTGCACTTTTGACTTGTACAATCATTTTTTTACTTTGATTATTAAATGAATGTACAAAATGTATTTAATAGGTACTAAAGTTTAAAGTTCTCTCTAATTAAGTAAGGGGAAATTATTATTGTACACAATAAGATACAATTTTAATTAGTGTGTTGTGTAATTAAAGGAGTAGTTTAGGACTATTATTATATTTAATAAACTTGTTCAACTCCAAAATAAGGGGCTGTCTAATTATTTTCATATGTACGAGGTTCAA
Source organism: Proisotoma minuta (assembly GCA_034698145.1). NCBI lineage: Eukaryota > Metazoa > Arthropoda > Collembola > Entomobryomorpha > Isotomidae > Proisotoma > Proisotoma minuta. The sequence goes on from JAQIXN010000664.1 coordinate 23,203, forward strand.
GCTGATTGGAAACCATGGCAACATTTTTAGCTGAAATAGCGACTATTTTGAAGGTTTTGGGCTATTTTTGGGTTGGCATTTTGTGTAGTTTTAGGAGACGGGAAAGTACAAGGTTTGAGGTCTTACGAGCTTAAATATTGAACTTCCTCTTAAAAACTCCAAATAGGCAGAGTGATGGGATTTGTAACTCTCCAAATGACGGGATCCTAGCAACCAGTACTTTCACCCCATATGAAATTTTCCAACCCCCACCATTTTAAAACCAAGAATGAGGTCGTTGGGTCAACCTGTTTAAGGACGAATTTAAGTAAAAGCCGAAACGTTTGCACCTTCAATTAGCGGAAAATGCCATGCCAACTGCCGATAAGCCAAGGTTTGTGCGGGAAAAAGCAGCAAACATCAAATTTATTGACCCCTGACCTTAAAAAGCTTGATTTATAGAGCCTATAAGTACAATCCAAAGCTCAGGTCAAAGGATTAGGTCGTTGGATGGCTTTGTGATAAATGATGGGGCTAATTGGGATTTTGAGATTTTGGAGCTTTTGAGCCTGAAGATGTAAAGCTAGAAGAGCCCTACTTGTAAACAACCTTTGGAGAATAGTCATAGAGCTAAAGTCCAAGTTTCAGGTCAAAAGGTCAAGTCTTTCAAAGGAAACAGGTGAAGTGCGTCGGAGTAAAAATGTTGACCTTTGACCCTAAAGGGGAGCATCTAGAAGGCCCATCTCTCCCCATGACCTCCAGTGGGGGGACATGAAGCTAAAGTCCAAGTCCCAGGTCAGGAGGTCAAACAGCTTGGAAGTTATCGAGAAAACAGAGTCAGAGTTGACTAGTCGGGTTTCTTACTTTGCCCCCATTACTAACTGTAGCCATAGCAACTAGTTAAAATTGTGTTTTTTATATGACCAATGAGCCTGCAATCCAAATTTTGTGGAGGGGTCAAACCTTTCGCAAGTTATGAAAGAAAGATTGTTGCTAAGCAACGAAAGATGCTTTACCCATTAATAAATTTAGCAATAACACCAATAAATACCATTTTCCAACCAAACTTTTATTTCAAGCATTAAGCCAAAACCCAAAATCCAAATCTTAAGATTATTCAAAGTTCTAACAGCTCAACCCAAAAGTTTCTAGCTACTTCATTGTGCGTATCTTCATTGGCCATTTAAATTAGTTAACCTATATTATTTATAGTCTGTCTATATTATAGTCTATGTCTATACTATTGTCTATGTCTATACTATAGCCTAAGTCTATATTATAGTCTATATTATATTATAGCTTATCCTTATGGTAAAGTCTATTAGTAATTTACATCTAAACACTTTAAAACATAAGTTTCAAGCTTCTATTGAAAGATTAAGCATTTCTAAAGCATATTTATATTAGCATTAGAGTGAAATTTGGTGTCACCGTGTCATTTTGATGGGGTGTAAATTATTATGTAATCATAAAGAGTTGCATCTTCCAACTAATATTGTTGTGTGGGTTGGGATAAAGTTATGATAAAAGAGATGGATTTTCCATTTTATTGTGTGTTGTGTTGTGTAATGTTTTAACCATAAATTAGTTAAAGGGTTTGAATTTTCAAATTAGTGTTTTGTGTAAATGTGGGGGGGGGGTTAATTTTTGAATGAGGTTTATGAAAGTTTGACACATTTGATGGCAAATGGTGTGACAGAGAGTGAGACAATTCTAAGCTAAATTTTGAGTGCATGAAGTATCGTATGAGTTGTGTGGGCACAACTTGTGTTTGTGTGAGCAATTGTTTCTGCGTGTGAGTGAATGAGGAAATGAGTTTTTTTAATTTAAATCATCCTTACATACTAAATATAGTGTTTATAGTAGTTATAGTACTCAGAGACTAGATGGATTTATTGTTATCCATTATTCAAAGCTAATTAAAAGCCAACTAAAACTAGGGATAGAATCAGGTAAAATCAGGTTTCAGTTTCATCAGTTTGATCATGAGAGAAAGAGCGTGTCTAAGCAACTACTTGATTTTTGATTTAGGGGTCAACAAGATATTGAACTTTGATCTCCATTTTGTAGCTCCCGTTACCCAAAGGGGTGAAGGTGTAGTTGGTGCCAGGTGGGGCATCCTTCTTATGAATCATGACCCAATGGAGTGCAACTGCTGGGACTGTTGCGAATCTTTCTGGGCAAAATTTGCAAATGTAGGGCTTTCCATGCCTGGCTGAGGAGCGTGAGGCTCTTGCTGCTGATGTTGATGCTGATGCTGATGGGAGCACGGCTGCTGCTTGAGCTTCAGGCTCTGCTTCTGTTTCTGCTGCTTCTTGGATGGGTTCCAGAACCAATTGATCGAGCTGTAGATTTTGATATACAGCTTCCAGTTGTTGTTTTGGAAGTGACCCTAAGAAATCATTCAAACTTTTCAAGAGCAATTCCAGCTCACTAGGTGTAATTGTGTCCAAGTCAAGAGGTTGGAGATGGGAATGGGCTTCGGTCTTGGCTTCGACTTGGGGCTGCTGCTGCTGCTGATTCTTTTTTGGAATGATGGAGAGTTCCATGTTTAGCTGCTCTAAAAAGAGGAATGGGTTATGGAATTAGATACTTAACTTATGACTTTTATTAACTTGAACATGGAACATTAGAGGCAGAGTTACTCACCTTCTTCCCAAATCCTGTTGCTCTTTGAATTAATTTGCACTTCAAGTGCTAATTGAGTTGTGGCTTTTGCCTCAACAGCCTCAAACTTTGCTTGCTGATGGGTTTTACCCTGAAAAATAGCTGGAAAGGGCAAAGATGCTGGAGTTTCCTCAACAAGTGCGAGCTGGGACTCCCAAATCAGGAATGGACACTTTTCTCTTTCTCCCCTTCATTTCACCTTCTTCCCAAAAAGGGAAAGTAGCTGCTGGAGATTCGTTGCTCAAACGGCAATTTGCGTGGGTTGACAAAAAGCTGGGCCCTTACCTGTTGGCTCTATGGTAGTTGTAGCGTTTTATTTTAATGAGGGATGTAGAAACACGTGTGAATTTGTGTGACTCATGCTTTATTTTGGATGTGGGTGTGGTTGTGGTGTTGTGTGGTAATTTTATGAGATGGGGTCATGTGAGAAAATTAGTTGTACAACATGTACAACAATGTTGTGAGACTTTCTTTCTGAATTTAAGATGTTTGTGAAATGTCATTTTTTGTCACGGGAACATTTTTAATGTTTTCGAAATGGGTGGACAGTTATATGAAAAAGGTTTTTGTAATGAAATATTGAGCTCGGAGAAATTTGAAATTTAAGAAGAGTTTTGAGTTTTTAACCATTTTTAACCAACCATTTTAAATTGTTAATTGTTAGTTAGTAACGGAATTTTTGACATTTTATCTTGAGCCTATATACAGGAAGGTATCTTTAGATATAAACACCTCTGGGCTGATTGTACACCAAAGTTTTAGTGAGGTGAAAGTAGAAGGGTTTTTGAGGCAAATTGCGAATATAGTTGCAACTTGCCTCTAAACAGAATTGATGATATGGAAAACACTTTATAAGCTTCATTTTGAAATAAACATGAAATCTACTGGAAAAATCCAGTATCTTAAAAAGGCATTCAGAAACATTAAGCATGAAAACAAATTGACGTCTTTAATAGAAAACTATAGGTAAAATTGTAAAATTAATGTGGAATTCCCATAACAAAAGATTTTGTAGGCAAGTGAATCCACAAACTTAGTAAGCCCAAAAAATATTTGTTCCAAATTTGATTCCATGTCAAGAAAATAAGTTGGGCTAAAAGATGAAAGGGTTTTGATTAAAAAATCAGCTTTTTAATGCCAATCTTTTTATACTTTGGATAATAGTGTTTTTTGAGATAAAAGGAAGGTAGATTAAAAAGCCCAAATAAGTATTTTTAAAATGACAAGTAAAAGAGCAGTTTGGTAGATGATTAGAAAATGGACTGCTGTGAACAGACAAAGCATCCAAATTACCGTTTTTCATATCCTTTGAATTTTGAATAAAAGGAATTGGCACTTATAAGAAAAATACTTTGTCTGAAAGGAAAAAGAGCCAAAGGCTTAGACAACTTCAATCGTTTCTAGTTAAATAACTTGTTTTTGTATTTTTTTGATATGTTTTTGCTTTAGCCAAAGCTACTTTCAGACATTGGTTTAAAGCGAATGGGTTGCTATGGCAATTAAAATATCGTTTATAGAGAAAAAATGTATGAGACTATTTGGTTAGGGGCCAGGAGAGATTATGCATGAAAGCAAATTAAAATCCAACTTGCAGTTTCGTTTTTATTTAAAATGTGAAATCCCAACCTTTTTGTTGGCTAATAAAAGTTTACATGCATTCAATTAAATCAAGCTCGAGTTGGTTTCTTAAATTAAAATACAGCCAATAATGTTAGTGAATGAATGTAATGGTGCTATATGATTAGAAAGTAGCAATTGAACTTTGTACGCAACATACAGTTAAAATGAATTGTTTCCTCTCAGAAATTTAGTCTCTCATACGTCTCAATTTCCCAAATTTACTTAAACACAAAGCCATCATTTCCGTAGTTTTGCATTACAAGCAGTTTAATAATATGATGCATGTTTCAAGATAAGTTAACAGAGATGGTAATGGGATTAACATAATATAAAATTTATGTTTGTTGTATTTTGTGGGAAAGTGAATCCAAAATCTCGACCTCGAAAATCATATATAATCTTTGCTACATACAACTTTTGTAGAACCAGAGGCATTCAATATTATAAAATGTATAGCGAAGAGGAAAGAAGCAATAAGGAAAAACTTGAATTGATTTATATCCAAAATAATAGGAAAAATATTTTGCCTGTAATTAATGTGGGAAAAACTCAAATTTTCCGAAGTAAAAAAATCTCAAAACAGCATATATTGGCTGTAATTAACAAAGAAATGGCTAAATCTCACATTTCCCCAAAAAGTTGATTTGGAGAGAAAGTTGGAAAGAGAGAGGCTGGGAGTCTCATCTTTTGAGTCTTGAGTCAATAGCAAAGGAAGACAACGTGATCTTTTTTTAACTTTCATGTCAAATCAGTATGAATATGATAAAATGAATTTCAAAGCATCAATTAAAATAAAAACGTGATATTCTTTGCCAATAGTTTTTTTCTAAAGTCAAAATTTCACTTGCTTTGAATTTACCCTTAAAATGAAGCTGCAACCTATGCAAAAATACATTTTTCGTCGGTTGGACATATATCTGACACTTGTCTCGTTACCTGGACACCTGAGACGTTATGAATGATACATTTTTGTACATGTTTAAACGTTTTAGAACTGGTATGGGTTTAAGAGTTATAAGTAAGACGAAGCCATTTTTCGTCACATGGGCATTTTTCTATGACATAATCAATGCCAAGCAAAGTTTTGATTGGTAATGACATGATACAATATGTTCCAAATGTTTATAATTAAACAATCTCAACTCCTCAAGTAAATGGGAAAAAGGACTCATCTTCTCCTCAGTAGTCAACCCAAAATATTTGACTTTCCTTCCCAAATTATTATACATCTAAAAACAAGCTGTCTTTGTGAATTTAAGAAGCATCAAATAAAATAATATTACCACAGTTGGAGACCTTTCTCTTAGACAATGTATGTAATTACGGAAAAAGGGAAAACTTGACAGCCCCTTTATTTTATCAATTCCCAAATGAGATGCTTCTTTTAGGAAAGTTGAGCTTTGCAAAAAGTGCCAGTAATTGCTGTCTTTTCATATTTTGCACAAACAAGTAATCAGTGGAAGAAGGGCGTTTAATTTTGCAAACTTTACAAACAAGTTTATTAATCCATTCAATGGATTCCTTTATCAAATGACTTTTCATTTTAAAAGAGTATTTTGTAAGAATTTAATATCCAAACATGTTTTGTAAATTAAAATTGGGGATAATACAATTTAAATTCCGGATGCAAGTCTAAGATTTGCAGTTGAACAAATGTAGAATTTTAGACGTCAAGTTTCTTTTGTTTGAAAGAAAAATGTTCAAATAAAATAATTCTGAAATCTTACCTTTCCTTGAGTGATTTATTGGACATTTCTTGTTTGAGTAATGATCCCCTTCCACATAACTTATAGCCTCTGTCTCAAATGATTGAGGAAAGTCATATTTTTTATTAGGTTAGGGTCGGATTAAGTAGTTATTAATAAAGACACACATTCAATTAGTTAGCTTAGTCTCTTTAATATTTTATTTGTTCTGGGGGAAAATAAACACTGCTTTGCCCTTGAACAAAGTTCTGTCTCGTTGGGACCTAGCAACCTCAATTGGAAGATTTGACACACAAATTAATTTTTTTAGGGTGTTGGTGTGATGTAACGTTGTTTTCACACATTTTGCACAATGCATAATGGGGAAAAAGTGTGAGTTTGTGTCAAACACTATTGTTCTAAAAGTGTCAATTTAAATAATGGAGAGCAAATTGTGTGGGTGTAATTATTTTTGACATTTTTAGTGTGAAATGGCTTTTGGCGACCTTCTGTTCTCTTAAAATAATATTCTATGTAGAAAGTCACAAATGGAAGTGTGGAAACCGAGAAAAACAACTTGTTTACACCTTTCCCATCCAATTAAGGCCCTATTTAATCCTGATTAGTTCTAAAAAACGGACACTTGTTCGCTATTATGTGAAGATTTTCAAAGCATCTTATAAAATAAAGACTATTAACTTGTATTTTTTGTCTCAAGGTAAAATTTTATTCCTTTGAGACGAATAGATGAAGAAAGTGAGAAAAACATGGGATTAAATTTAGTCTCAATTCAACTTCCAAATTGAGCAATTCTTTGTAAATTCTTTTATATAAAATTTAGGGCTCTTCTCCCGAATGATTAAGGAGCTTATGATGTTTATTATGTAGCTAAATCTTTGTAGATAAAAATCCGGGATTCTTTCACAAAGAATATTTCTCCGTTCTTTGAGCAAAAGAAAGATCTAGAGCTGGAAATGTCGTAGTACACAAATTTGTGATTTGTGAATCTTTCTCTCTCCTTTACAAAGTTGCACTTTGCATAAGAAAGTCCATTTTGGGGCAATCGGAGATTTAAGCTTTTTCAGATTCTTTATTAATGCGTGGGCAAAATACGGTTTTGATTGAAAGTAGGAACCTTTTGGATAAGCTCTAGATGAGCCTCGAAGTGAGAACAAAGCTAAAGATGAAATTATGGACAAAATTATTTTAAAATAAGCAATTATTAAATTGTAAGAGGAGTCGAACCGAACTTTCGCTATTTCAGTATTTCAGTAACTGAAATTCAGTTTGGATGTTTTGAAAATTAAAAATTTCGGCATTTGTTGAAAATGAAAGTCATCTATGATGTAGCTATTTCAAAATGAAATTTAAATTCCCTACATTCGATATAATCTATTTGCAACTTAAGAAAAAGGTCAAGGGTCAAAACATGTCATGAGATTGGGTGATTAATTAGCGAAACTACTGAGCCACAATATTACATCTCTTTCACAAACATTTAATTAGTTCGTAGGTGCTGATTTCAAAAGATAAGTTTAATCTCCTAGCCTCATTTTTTTAAGTATAAAGTGTTGTAATAATAATTAGGAAAAGCAACAGGATTAACTACCCCTTTTAAAAGAAATAGAGCGAAATGATTAACCAAACACATTCCACCAGCAAAGTTTGAAACCAATCAATTTACCTGTCATGTTTACGTGGATTGGTAAAAGAGGATTAGAGCTTTTAAGAGATTAGGGTTAGAATTTATAGAAATATTCTGGAAATCGCTAACGCTACTTAAATAGCCTTTTCGATAAGCTGCTTTGAAAAGCTTTTGATGAACAAAATCAGTGGAAGCAAATCTCCAACTAAAACACTTTCCTCTAAAATGAGCTAAGCTTTTGAGTCTCTGCTAAGTAGATTTCATGTCCCAATTGAGCAAAATAACTCTACTGTTGGCCAGTTTCTCTTTTGCGACTTAAATCCCGTTCCAATTTAAAAGATAATAATACATAGAACAATTGATGTACTTAACATTTTTAATATAAAATTCTGAGGACAGCTTAAGCAGTTTCCGAAACCGACATTTTTGTGTTGTGATTTGGATTTATTGGAATTTTTGCATTTCAAATTTGACAAACTGAAAGGATTATATCCAAAAGTTTTGGCAGATGGGTTTACAAATCTGTTTTTCCTTTTATTTCTTACACAATTCGTGAATTTCATTTGTTGACGTGTTTAAAGTCAAATCTCCAGATTTCTATAAACTTTTGATTTTTAAATCTGTAGTTACTGCAAATTTATTTAAGTAATCTTTAGCACAAAGTTAATAAATGGGGAAAATGAGCTTTGACTGACAACGAGTATAGAATTCAAAACTTTAGGAGATGCCAC
>JAQIXN010000665.1:0-31523 GCA_034698145.1 Proisotoma minuta
TGTCGTGGGCTATGGCGTATTCCTTTATCAAAATCCCACAGCCTTTGAAAAGACGCTGGGACTCTGCTTTAAAACAGAGTGGAAGAAACTGATGAAAATAAGGAAAATTGATAAAAACTGAAATAGTATAGAATTTGATTGCATTTTGTAATAAATTAAGTTGGATTTGATTTAATTAAAAGTTGGTGAGCATTATGAAACTAAATTAATCGCGTCTATTTAGCATAAAATTAAGCATGATTTTAAAAGACTACAAATAAGTAATTCTTGGCACCAAATGCATGGATTTTGCACGGAAAGTCATTTATTATAGACACATCGCAATTCATAATTTCATAATACAAATTCATCAATTAAACAAAGTTATCTAAACAGTTGCTTATTCATACTAAAAATAGTTAATCAAAAAGTAGAAATGTTGCATAGAAATTGGACTAATTAATTGAAACAATTAATCTTCGAGTTCAGGATCCTTCTTGGCTTCCTCAATCCTCAACATCCGTCCCTCGAAACATGGCCAAAGACTCAACTTTGACCTCCGCTCTTGTTCCTTCTTGGGATTTGTCAGCTCTGGAAAATGTTGACCTTTGATCGGGATAATGTCGTAGGGACAATTACCGCAAGTAGACAAAATACATAGCGGTTTGCAACGTTCAGAGGACAGTAGTAGACACCGTCACGACGCTAGATAAACAAAATTAATTAGTTTCTTAATTATTCAATTAATTATGGTTGATAATTTATGTTCTTACAACAGAGTGATAAGCACAAGCCATCTCCTCATAGTAAGAAAGGTTGTCGACTTGAAGATATCCAATAATTTCCGATGCACTGTAGAATACCCCGTATTTTGTAAATGGAAGGTTGTGTGGAAATGCGATGTAGCGATTGACGATTGTCTTCAGCTCGGCGTACGGGTCCACAGCTGGCTTCAACTCGGCAGCTTTTGAAGTTGATGGCGAGGGCTCGTCGTCGCTCAAATTCATTGCTGCGAGAATGTTGGGGATGAGAAGTTTCCCGTAGTTTTTGCAGGCCAAGTCGTACATGATGTGTTCAAAGGGGAGGAGTTGGAAGGGCTCTGCGGGATATTCCGCCCCCTTACAATCCCGGTAGCGCTTGAGAAGCCAGAGGATGCAGACGTGAGTGAACGCCTGGTCCTTTTCCAGACAGTGGAAGGTCAGGATGTTGTTGTACACCAGGGCGTACTGAAATTTAATTTGGTTAGAATCTCAAAAAAAAATCAATTTAAGGCATAGTAAATATGTAATTACCATTTTAGCAAGCTTAAAAATAGCATCCAAAATTGGAGTTGGGTCTTGGGCTTCTGTGGCGTAGTTTGGCATCGGAAGTGCCAACTTTGTTGCAGATTCTTCAACATTCAAAAACATCTCGGGTGGATATTTTGCTACAGATTTAAACGTTTATTATTTAATTTAAACATAGCTCACTTAAAAACAAAATGGAATTACCTGGGTCGATGAGACATCCAAAATTGTGCAGAATTCCATTTTCTATTGTGAACACGGTGAGACCGACTTCTGCTGGAATGACGCTCTCCAAGGACTCTTCGTTGTAGGCGCTGAAGCGGAGCAAAAGAACTGGGACGGAGCGGGGATTGATGTCGCGGAGCATGAGACGAAGTCGCTCTCTCAACGGCGGCTCCATTTTCGGCATGTTCTGATACATTTTGAAAGTACGGAGAACCCTGAAAGCCATCAAGTTATATTATAATTTTTAAAAATATTGTTTTTAAAAATAGTATTTTTAAAATACTTACAAAGAAGAATACTCGTTTTCATTGTCATCAACTTTTGAACTGCTTGGTTTGGCGTCAGCTTCTTCCTTTTCAGCCTTTGCTGCCAAATTCATGGCCTCCGCCATTTCCTTGAACGGCTTTCGCTGCGCGTCGTCCATCTCCTGAAATTTTACATGTTTTAATTTAAAACTTTGAAATGCAAAAAGAGGGATTTTATTTAGATTTTTCGTTACCTCCCATTCTTCTGCGACGAGTTTTGTGACTTGGGAAAAACCTCCTTTAATTTCGACCCCATCTGCTTTCAATTCGTTGTGTCGTTGTTGGACGAAGGCGAAGAACGCATTGCGTTTAACCATTTTAAATTCCTAATTGCTAATTGAACTTAAAGTTGGAAGAGCAAGAAAATTGTTGTGAACTCAGCAAAATACGAAAATGGAATGAGAAAAATGGAAAGAAGCCAGAGCATTTAAAAGAAAAAAAAAGCAAAAGAGACGCCAACCAATGAGATAAGGAATTTACAAAGAAATAATTTTTAAAAAGAAGCCAGAGCAAGCAAAAGGCCAAAAAGGACGCCATGAGATAAGGAATTGATAAAGAAAGATATTTAAAAAATTTCAAACAAAGTAAAGTGTCCAATTTTCTTAGCCAAACGTTTTAATTTGACTTATCTAATTTTCATTCCATCTTATCCATAATGAAAAAAATAATGTCTTTGTTCTTAACAGAAACAAACTTTACATTGTCAGCCCTAAAAGAAGTGGGCAATGATAGAATTCTCACTTCATCTCAAGTTGAACTGGAAAATTGAGATTTTTTCGTCCTCCCCAAATGAAACTCATCATACTTTACACGCAATTGTTTATTTCCAATAATCCAACAACAATGAATAACCCATTCTAATCTACTCTAAGTCAAAAGATGGGACAATGGATTCTTAAGAATTACAAAGTTGGAACATTCGTCCCTGAGTCCAACTTGTCGTCGTTGTCCTTCGTCCACAATTTCTGCTTTTGGAAACAAAGTCTTGAGACAAGTGGTCACTGCTGGAAAATATTGTGGAATCTCCTCCCCAAAGGTTAGATCTTCGATGAATATCTGGAGCAAAAGGAAAAAGTTCATTAGCATGTAAATTGTAAGTAATCTTGCTCTTACTCCTCCAAGAATTCGAATTCGACAAGTAGTGACGACAGAATGGTCGTGGCTCCTTGTCGCATCGGGCAAGGGGAGATTGTCTGGGAATAAAACCAATGTGATGGAGACATTTGTGAAATTTCCCTCTAAAATATCCACAATTTTTTCAAAAAAGTAAAAGTCCTGCTCATCATTCAAGCACAGCTCCAGTCGGACTTCTTTAACAACGGAAATAATTCTTTCCAGAAAATTTTCAACTACATGTTCTGCAAAGAGGAAGTTGTTTTCTTGGACGAGATATTCGAGGGAACGCTCAGTTTGACTTTCTCCCGAACGGCTCCAATAAAGTTCTGCAAAATTTCAAAACCTTGTTATTTGCTAAGATCATGGATTTATTTTAATTTACTCAAAATATCAGTATCGACTTCAAATTCTGGGGGATGCTCTTCGAGAAGGGAAATTTGAAGGATATGATGAATTTTCCATCCCAGGAGAAATATTTCCACACTTTTTGTTTCATCTTCCAAATGTTTTGTCCATGATTCTTCGCCTTCTTCGAGCTCGCTGTCCGTGTCCTTAAATAAGGTGACCATGCTGATAAGAGTGAGGACTTTCCTGTTGGAATTGGAAATATACTCTACTACTTCAGAATTCCAAGTTTTGCAAACAAGTCGCGTGGCTTTCATATCTTCAAGATCCAAGTTTTTCAAAATTTTCTGGAGGATCTGAAATAAATTTATTACAACCTCTTGTCTTACATTTTTAGCTAAACTTGGGTTCTCTTTATCCTCACCAAATGATCCATCAGGATGGAGGAGTCCAGTGATTCACTCATTTTGAAATATTTTGAAATATTTTGAAATATTTTCCAAGCGTTAAGCAAGAGAGTGTTAGGTAACAGGTGAAAGTTTTGTGCGTGGGATGAGTTTGCGTCGGACGATTAGATCCCAACTTTCTCCGATCGAATCGGAAAATTCCCCGGAAACGGGTTCTATTGAATTGCTAAAGGGAAAATGAAAGACTTGTAATTTTTTTGTCAATTGGGTCAAGTTTGCACTAAATAAATGCTTTTTGAGCCTATAATATTAAAATCTAAGCCAGTTTAGTTTCATTAGTAATGAGACTGGGAAAATGTGATGAAATTATAAGATAAAAATGAGGCAGATTGAGATTTGAGACAAATTGATACAATAAAATATACATGTCATACATTTTATTCTGTGTAGAACTTTTATCCATTGATTTTGGCTTTGGCTTTACTCTTCTACAAAACGGGAGGATGTGAATCACATTTTGTGACGCAAGTTTCATGTAACGAAAGTTTAGTGAAGGCTCTTTGTGTCAATCCACATTCAGCATTTCTGAGAGGATAAATGAGATATCTGTATTTCCTCCAGTTTTTGTATTTTTTCTTAAAATCTATCTAGAATTTGGGAATTTTTCTTTGGAAATTGTTGTAAGCCTAATTTTGCATATTCTTGAGGGTATTTTTGGAAAAGAACTAACACTAAAATGATGAGTGACTTCCATCAGCACAATATTTCCTAAAGCATAATTAAACTGCTTCATTTTCTGAAAACTAATTTCTTAAATTATTGTCTGTGCTATAATTCAACGCTAAAATACTCATTTGATGTCAAACGACAATAAAAGCTCTTTATAAATAAAATTTGATGTTTATTAAACCAATTTTTGAACAGTATGAAATCCACAACTTTTTAGCATTGCATTCGTTAAAAAAATTACTTTTCCCCACTGATCTTTCGGCATTACGATGTAAATGTTGAAAATATTGTCTTAATGATTGAAAGTCTGTTAATTCGGTAATTGTTTAAACTGACTCCAAAAATTTCTATTGGCAATAAATCAAGGTATTGCTAGCTTTTGTAATTTTCCCATTATTAAATGAAGCCTCACATTGGAAATCACCGTCCGTAAATTAGACAACTCTCGAACCTTTTGTCCCTTAAACCAGAAATCTGTCCATTCTCAAACAACTCAGGTCTTAAATGTTTCATCTGCCTCATTTCATCCCAAATTCTGCTTTCCATTCCATCTTAAAGTTTATGGAATGTTTTAACTTCATTTTATGGCTTGCGCAAACTTTCCCCTGTTTTCTAAGTTGGAGAAAGTCTGTGCAACTTTCACTTTTGTGTCAGTTCGCCTCCGACTCCCGACCAAACACAACCTCGCCAGAGTCCCTGAAAATCAGGGGATTTTGTTGGTTACTTGAGTTTTTTGAGGAAATTGATGAACCTGCTTTGAAAGGGATCACAAAATGAAATTTTTGATCAAACTCTAATTTACAACTGCAAATTTCTAAAATAAAAATCTAAAAATTCATAAAATATTCATCGAGCATTGGATGTTTTGTAGACTCCAAAAACCGAACGGCTTCAATTCCAGCCACGGAATAAGACTCGAGTCCCCACAAAAGGCTCCAAATGAAATCGCAGCCCTCAACCACGGATTCCTTGATGATCTCCATCGCATTTTCTTTTGTTAGGTATTTGATCGTGAAATCGTGGTTTTGGACCCAAATTGAAGGATCTTGATAATCTGGGGGCACATCAGCGTATTCCTTCCCAGTTCCGTCGTATGATGAGAGCAACACGCAGATCTTCATTTTTAGAATATGAGATCAAAATCAGGATTTTTAAACGTTATGAAAAGACAATTGAATTACTTGAGGGGCGACACATGAACTAAAACAAAATTAAGGACTCAAAGTATTATAATCTTTCGTCAAACCAATCAGTTAATTTATTGGCTGGCTGTAAAAATGTTACAGGCTAAACAAATATAATATCAAACGCTTCATTCAAAATTCAAATATCATTAGAAAATAATGAAAATATACAAATCCACCATAAGAATTGAAACCGAGTATCAAATTAGGTCAAACTGCTAATTTTTCTTTCTAACTACCTTCTCCTTCTTGATTCGTTCGATTTCTTTATAAGCGGCAGCAACGACAGCAGCTTCCTGTTCTGCCTTCGGCAAGTGGGCAAATTCTGCCATTTTCTGTAAATTATATAAAAAATAATAGTTTAGAAATGGAAATTATTGGAAATAAATGGCTAAACAGTGCTTACTTCTTCTATAAACTTGTGCATCTGCTCATTTTTCGATCCGGGTTTTTCCTTTGCTCCTGAAGACTCTGGAAGGACTTTGGATTCGTCTTTTTCAAAAACGACTTCTCCAATTTCAACGTTTGGGTTGACGTCTTCAGCCACTTTTTCAGTGACTTTGTCAAGTTCAATGTCAACTTTGGACACGTTGTCCTCAGCAACTTTGGGCTCATTGTCCTCAGGAACTTTGGAAGCATCGTCCTCAGGAACTTTGGAAGCATCGTCTTCAGCAACTTTGGACACATTGTCCTCAGCAACTTTGGACTCATTGTCCTCAGCAACTTTGGAAGCATCGTCCTCAGCAACTTTGGAAGCATCGTCCTCAGGAACTTTGGAAGCATCGTCCTCAGCAACTTTGGACTCATTGTCCTCAGCAACTTTGGACACATTGTCCTCAGCAACTTTGGACTCATTGTCCTCAGCAACTTTGGACACACCGTCCTCAGCAACTTTGGACAACTCGTCTTCAGCAGCGGCCACTTTTTCAGCCTCACTTCTCCGGATTTCTGCTACACTCAGCTTAGTCTTGGTTGACATGATGGCAATCATCTCGAGAACATGCTCAATTGCCTCAAGGCGAGCTGCAATATCCAGGGATTGGTGGCAATGGGCGCAGACTTTGTCGGCGGCCGATGTTCTGAAAAAATACAAAAGATTAAATAAATCCAAAATCTTTAAAAATTGACTAAACCTTACCCGTCGTCGGCAACGGGCTCCTTTGTCTTTTCGAACGACTTTAATCTTAACATTTTCTTTGATTGAGCTGGAGAAAGAAATCATAAATAAGCTTTAGCAATGAACTATTTTAATTACTGAGTTAAATGAAAACAATTAGTACCTCAAGGGACGATATTTAAGGGATGATAATTGTGATAAAATATTTTAAAATATTCAACGTTTCTGTTCTGGACTGAATACAAATCAAGCTCAGTTTGTGCGTTGTGCTGTGCAATGTGAGAAAACGTTGAGACTATAAAAGTACTATAGTCTATATAGTCTATAGTATAGACTATCTATAGCGGATATGACTTTTGTCCTTTGTATGTTTGAGAAATAACCCTCAAACAAATGCATTCATTGCATTGCATTGTTGCCTTAAAATGCCAAACAATTAACATTCATTGTTAATAAGAATGGGAAAATGAGAATCATGCAGTCAATTAAAACGTTTCGTCTCCTTCTGCCTCAAAAAATCTCAGCTTGCCTCTTCCCTTATCAATTGACGACGTCAATTGACATTTAACTTTAACTTTAACCATCCAATTTGTTAATTATTCTAAATCCATGGAGTGTCTCATCGAAATGCATGAAATGCATAAACTTGGAATTGTTTTCATATGAATCATGAGGCATGAGAAATGAAGCATTAGCCATTAATTACAATTTGCCACCATCAACAACTATTAACTGCCACCAACTAATTGTTAATTATATGGAGCTTTAGTTTATAGGGGCTATAAGCAGCTGGAGAGAGGACTGACTGGAACATAGAACTTAAGTGGTTGTGGCTAAATAATTAATCAGCCACCATCCGCCTTGAAAATAATATACAAATCCATTAATTTTAATTAAAAAGCAACTCCACACCCTCATCTAGTCGTCAAATTCGACAAAAACTGGCTTGGCTTGCGACCACTTGTTGCTGAGGATGGTGATAAGATGTGGAGCCCTGTACAAGACCTGAGATGTTTTGGCGTTGGTAAGCCCAGGCTAAAATTGTGCTTATCTAATTGTTCTTTTGTCCAGCAAAATGTTCCTTCGACGCCCAGCAAGTGACATGTTCCTACGCCGTGGGGTTGGAGTTGGGGGAGGCGCTCGTCATCAAGGGGGAACTTGGGGGGTGGTACTATGTCAAGAAATTTGATGGGGAGGCAGAAGGGATTGTCCCAAAGGACTATGTCCAGTGCAAAGAGTGCTCTGTCATCCGCAGTGGGTATGTCATGACGGGTGACGTGAGGGTGACGAGAATTTTGGGGTTAATCTGTGATTTTTGTATTGGGGGAGGAGTAGTTTCTTTATCTGTAGAAGATTTTAGTCAATTTATGACGTGTTTTATAAGACATTGACCACATGTCAATTTTGACTATGATTAATGACAGTTTAACGCCAATTTCAGGGACACGGACATCGTCATTCCAAAACAACCAATTTTATCCCAAGAAATTGTCGCCTCACTTCAAGAATGGTACAAGTTTGCAAAGCAGTTGTATGTCAAGAGCAGCGTCACACACAAATATCATGAAAATGACTATAGTCAAAGTCAAGGGAGAAATGTCATGGGTGTCCATCAAAAGTTTCTAACGATTCGACAAATGATCCTCGACCTTCACGAGTGTCGACGGAAGGTGTTGTCATCAAATTTAACTGTAGAAGGACTCAAAGAACTGCGGAAACAGGTCGCAACCGTCATTGACGCCGGAAACAGGTGATTTTATTTTTATTTTGAGCTATTCTTATCCAAAAAAATAATGACAACTATTTCAGTTTGCTAAAATTGGACATGGTCGTCCGTGACGAACTTGGAAATCCTTTGGATCCTCTTTCAACGTCCACAGTTCAGTTATTTCGTCAACATAAACATTCCTCTCAAAAACTTAGGCGAAGCGTTGTAAGTTAATTTTAACTATTTTTTAAAATTATTCGTTGAGTATACTAACTTTTTAATTTTCTAGCGTGGATCAAATCGAATGAGTCGACTCCAGCCATATAATTCATATTCCCTCATAATTTCCGTAGACTCTATAAATTGGAGGGTAGTTGATGAGTGCGAAATGCGGATTTTTCTCTGTGATTCAAAGCCAAATGATGACAATCCTGCGCCTTTTACGGAAAGTGTTCATATCCGACTTCGTGCTGGAACTCAACAGCAAACACCGTTCAAATTTATATTCTCTGTGAGTTTTTTGAGTGAATTTTATCCCAAATTATTTATCATTTAATATTTTCTGTGCAGGATTTAGGAAAAACGGATTTCGAACGACATAAAGTTTATCTGGTGGCGTACGTGATGCGAATTGGAGCAATACAGTATAAAGAAGTTGAGAACAAACGAGAGCCCTACATTCCATTTGGAGACAAAAGAGCCAACATCCAAGTCAAGCGCCCTTATGGCGTGGCCGCCAAAGATGTGACCTATCTCTTCAGGGAACAGACGATGAAACAAGCGGATAATGAGATACAGACTGTTTTATACTTGCCGTGAGTTGATATTTTGGTTTGTGACGTTTGATTTATTTTTAAAACTTTTTGTACTTCAGATGTAGTGGAGATGACACTATGGACGACACATTTAAAAAGTTGTTGGGGACTCTAAAGTGCGAGCATGGCTCAAATGGACAAAGCAACGGGAAGGAAACAAGAGCTGTCGGATTTCTCTCAAGATTTTCCATGATTTCGGGGGCACTCAAACAGGTTTTTGAATATTAATTAGTAATTAATAAAGACTATTTAAAATAATCTTTAAAACTCGGGACCTATTTTTTTTATAGATACAAGAAGAACAGCCAGTTCTTCTTCGTGGAAATCCGATCATAGCCCGAAAAATGGGATTTCCTGAAATAATCCTCCCAAATGATATCCGCAACGATTTGTACATCAAGCTAATTCGCGGAGAGTTTCATCGGACGGCTAAAACAACGGATAGAAACATTGAAGTGACTGTCAGTGTCCACAATGACTGCGGGAAGCAGTTGCGGGGGATAATGTCCCCTGGAAATGGCTCTGCTCCTTTAGATTCCTATTCATCCGTCGTCTACTACCACAATGATAAGCCGAGATGGAACGAATACTTTAAAGTCTCCCTGCCAATGAGTATTGATGAATTTTCCACTGCACATTTAAAGTTTACTTTTAAACATAGGTAAGTAAATCAAAGAAAGATTGCTTCTTTTCTAAATTTCAATTCTACTTGCAGATCTTCAAGTGATTCCAAAGACAAAGCCGAGAAGCCTTTTGCCCTCGCATATTTAAAGCTTAAGGAAGCAGAAGGAACTGCCCTAAAAGATGATACCTATGAACTTATTTTGTACAAAATTGATCCCAAACATTACCGAGAGTCTGATGTTCAGTATTTATCCCTTCCCTATGCAAAAAGTCCAGATTGGGCTGGAAACTCGAAACCTTCTTGTCCCGGATTCTCAAGTTCTGCCAAAGATTTCTTTTACGTGAGAACAACACTTTGCTCAACCAATTTTACGCAAAATGGTAACAACTTTTAACAAAAGTAAAAAAAAATAAATAATGGGTTTTTATTTGACTGTATTTTTTTTACAGCGGATTTACTGGAGCTGTTATTATGGGTTACAAAACTACGTCAAGTTGCAGAGAAAACGATAGAAGAACAGCCTAGAATTGTATGTTGACTAATTACTTGCCAAATAGAAGGCTAACAACTTTTCTTTCAGAGTCAAGACCAACTAGTCACAATTCTTTTGGAGAATTTAAAACAAATTTTAGAAAAAGTGACAAAAGTCTCGGGGGATGAAATAGTGAAATTTATTCACCCCATTTTAGACGCCCTTCTAGTCTACATTCTAGTGGATCCTATGGAACAAATTTCAACGGAAATGAGATCAGTTTTTGGAGATTATTTGAATTTAGACAACAGTTTAGTTTACGAGGCTCAGTCTTCTTCTTCAGTTAGTTGTGATCGTTCTGTGTTCAATTGTTTGGTGAGTTTCATTTTTTATTCTGCTAAAGAATGATTTTATAAAGATTTCATTTTTTCCAGTTGCACATATTTGGGCTAATATTAGACCACAAGTATCAGAATTTCCAGTCCGTACTAAATCTCTACATTGAAGGAAGCTTCTCTTCTACTTTGGCCTACAAGTGAGCTCTTGTTTCGAAAAATATTAATGAATTAATGTTCCTAAAAATGTTTTAATTTTAAAATTCTAGGAAATTGGCCCAAGAACTGCAATTCTCAATTAAAAACGATCCTCCAGACAAAGTATTAAAAGTTATGAAGAGCATCGAGTTCTTTTTTAAATTCATCATCCGATCTTATGAAATTCATCAACGCCTTAGACTAGAGTAAGACATTCATTGCAATTTACATATCAACTATTTAATCCAATTTTTCCAACCCAAAAAGATTTGCTCGCCCTGACGACTCCAACGGCAAAGCGGACGACGCGGAATTCGAAAAGATAATTAACTCGTTGTTCACCTCCATGTGTGACCTTATGCAGCGAAAAGGGGATAAAAACGATCCTTATATTGGAGCAGAAGGGGGCTGTCTTAAACACATCCCCGCCGTAATTGACGAGCTCATTCGTGTCTTTCCCAAACAACGGCTTACGGAAAATTTGGTGGAACTCTGCAACGTCGTCCCCCAAGCAAAACTGACAAACATCAAACTCATCTTCATCTCGGAAGTTGTCCACTCTGAACTTTTTACGGAAACGGATTGCAGATTTAGTCTGCTGCCAACCGTTACACAAAATATACTCACCCATCTTCCAGGAAATGATGAGGTAGCAAAAGTTCATTTAAAATGATTGAGTTTAATTTAATTTTAATCCCAAATTTCAGTTTATTTAGCAGCCTAAACTACTAATTTAATTTATTTTATTTTAACTCCTTTAACTTATTATTATTATCATTTTCTTTTTCCACTAACAAGGAGCTTCGGCGAAAATCTTTAGAGACAAATCAAATGATGTCGAATGACAAACTAAAGAAATTTTTTGGTACTACGGACAGCGCAATTTTGCACAACAGTCTGGAGTCTTCTCGAGCACAAAGCAAAGACATCCCTATTCATTCAGAAGAGGTTTTTTTCTTAATTTTCTTTGTCTGTCTCTGTTGTTTTGCTAAAATTTGCTTTTTGGCTCTACCAAAATTGGTTTTAAATTTTGGTTATGTTGTGTGAATATTTTGTAGCTTTGTGTTTGGTGGTTTTTGAACAGAGGTTTGAGTTTAAACTTCTGAATATTTGTTGGTTTTTGATTTTGATCGGCAAAGTTACTAATTGCTTTTCAATTTTTAGACGGAGAAATGTGTGGAACTTCTTGGAGACGTGCTGGACATTTTGCACCACGTAAATGACAAGGAGAAAGAATCCCATGTTTGGTACATTATGCAAATATTGTTGAGGCCAATTATATTTTCCATTGGAAATATTGGGTTGGGAGACCCACTTGCGGTATGCTGATCAAATAATTTTTGACTATTTTATTTTCAACTCTATGCAATTTCTAAATTTCAGGGCGACATGGTCGTCATTTTTCTCTCACTTTTGAGAGAGATGAAGATTTACCACTACAGCAACTTGATTTCATCCCTCAAAGGAAAATGTGGCTCTGCTTCTGACCCTTATAAACAAGAGCTGCTTAAATTTCTAAATGATGTTCTAGTTGTGATGAAAAATCTTTTTCAGACCTCTTATTTCCCAACGGATTGGAATGCCATGATTTTGCTGCAGAACAGGTAAAGGTTAAATTTTATGTTAATTGATTAGAAGTAAAACTAACAATTAAAAAAAAAATCTCTAGCATTGTTCTCTCCGCCCTGGAACATTTTGCAAACACAATCAAATCAGAATTTTGCGAGCCATTTGAAGAACAACCTTGGAATAATTTTTTCATCTGTGCCGTTTCCTTTCTCACCCAATCTTCCCTCCAACTTGAAGATTTTTCTCTGGCCAAGAAAAACTATATCCTTCATAATTACTCGGATATGCGAAAGAAGGCGGCGGGACTAATTTGGCAGAGTTGGTTTGCCCTCGGCCCGTCCAAACGGATCCGATTTGTGCCAAATGTTGTGGGGACATTTCTAGACATGGCTTTTGTCCCTGAGGCTGAACTGCGGAGGACGACAATTCCCATTTTCTTTGATATGATGCATTGTGAATTTGATCAAGATCGACCCAAGAAATCCTTCAAAGAGGTGTGTTCTTTTGGTTTTTTGATTAAGTTGAGGTTTTTAAAAAACGATAGATATTTGGGAGAAATTTATATTGAGAAAATCAACCCATTTTTGAACAAATTTCCATTCCATGATGGAATGGAATTTCCATCTAGATTTGTTTAACTTTGAGTTTTCATAGATTGTTGTTGAATTGAGGTTTTAATAATTTTGGTAATAATTTAACTGACCAATAATTATAATAATTTAATTCAATTATTGTTCCAGGTCGAAGACGAACTAATAAAGAAGGTGGTGGAAGGAATTGAAGGGGGGAAAGGGGACTTTGCATTCCGTGAAATATTTTGTGAAATAATGACCAGTCAGTGTGCAAATAGCCATCACCTGCAATATCAAGTATTTATCAACTATTTAAAAATTCATATTTTAAAAAGTTTATTTGGTTATCTATAATTTCCAGGGTCTTGCAATGGTGACGACTCTAACAAATTTGATGGATCTTTTACTTCAATACCGTGAAGTTGAGGGGGAAGAGGATCCTGGAAATAGAATGAGTTGCATCGTCAATTTATTGGTACGCTGTACATACTTTAAACAGCAGTTTTTAAAGTTTCAATTTTTTTAATACATTTTTCATATTTTTTTTTAGGATTTCAGCAAAGAAATAAACCGAAAAGAGCTTTACCTCCGTTACCTGTACAAACTCCATGATTTGCACATTCAATCCAAGAATTACACGGAAGCAGGATTCACACTCAAACTTCATTCTCATCAATTAGAATGGAATGATGTGGAAATTCCACCACTCCTCCGTGTTATGAACCGACATCCAAATCTAGTCACGCAAACAGAGCTTAAAGAGGCCCTTTATAATGATATCATCAACTATTTTGATAATGCAAAGATGTGGGAATGTGCACTAGAAATATGCGACGAAATTAGACAACAGCAAGAAGAAACTTACAATTATCACAAACTGCCAAAGTTACACAGACAAATTGCTGATTTCTACGTCAAGATTTTAGACGAGCAACGATTTAAGCCGGAATATTTTAGAGTGGCATTTTACGGAGGTGGATTTCCCACTTTTTTAAGGGATAAGGTAATTTATTTTATCCTTCATTTAGAATCGATTAATTTAAGCAAGTTATTTATTTTTAGGTATTTGTGTTTCGTGGTCGACCTTTCGATCAACTTCCCGAATTTGAGTGTCGGATGCTTGGGAGATATTTGCAGGCAGAGCTGCTCAGAAATCTAGGCCTACCTTCGGATGAAATACGTTTTTCTAACAAACAATGTAAGACTAGCTGCTAAAAGATAAGCCCAGAATCAAGGAATTATTTTTATATTTCCTAGACCTGCAAATCTGTAAGGTTGAGCCCGTGATGACGTCTTCCAAACGTCTGAGCGGGATGAAGTACGCCAACGAAGCCATTATCTCCTACTACAAATCCAACGAAGTGGATAAATTCACCTACTCTCGACCTTATCATCAGGAACCAAGGGATCCTGAAAATGAATTTGCCTCTCTCTGTTTAGAAAGATACACTCTTTGGATTTCTCAATCATTCCCTGGAATTATGAGCTGGTTTCCCGTCATCCGGGACACTGTTGTACAAATCCGACCAATACAAAATGCTCTTGAGACGCTAACCAATGCCAACGAGAATCTGCGACGACTGCTCCTAAGTCATGTGGGGTCCCTTCGTCAGGACCTGGGAGAGCTGACGATGAAGTTGAATGGGATTTTGGACGCGGCTGTGATGGGTGGGGTGGCCAACTATGAAAAGGCTTTTTTGACCAAAGACTACCTGGAAAAGAATCCTGAAGATGAGAGTCTTTGTGAAGCATTGAAGCAGCTCATATTCAACCAAATCCCGATTATTGAAGAGTGTCTAAAGGTATAATACTTATTTGGAAATTTACATTAAATGTTCCTCACATTTTTTTGTTTCAGGTCCATTCTAAAAAATCCCAAGCATCCATGCGTCCTCTGCACGAGAGATTGGAAGAGTTGTTCAAAAACTATGTTATTAGAATGGAGAATAGTTATGGGGTAAACTTGAAGGTAATTGACGTTGTTTATCTCAAGATGACAATCATGAATCATAGCATAATAACTAATATTTTATTATTTTATTTTTCAATTTAATGATGTCTTATTCAAACTAATACTTTTATTTTAGAATCTAAAAGACGAAGACCTATTGATAGAAATGGACAAGGCTTTGAGGAAACAGGAAGCGAGAGTTGAACGAATGGAGGCTAAAGAACCAAAAACTGATCCTGGTCACGGCCAAGGGCAGAGCTCATCTATTTCCCACCACCGGGGATCAGTGTCAACGGCTCTTGGACGATCTGTTGGCTCATTCGCCTCAAATACCAACCTTTATCAAAATGCGAATGGAAAGTATGGCAGAACTGCTTAAGCCACATCAATTTTTTTTAATGTACTAGTATGTTTTAAAATGTTTTTCTTAGACGCTCGATGGGAACAATGTCACATCGTTCTCAAAATCTGCTGTTCCGTCGCTCCACCCACAACTCGTTTTCTGGGAGTGTGGAAGAAGTGTTGGGAGAGTCGACGCCGACGCCAAGAACTAACAATCACAATCCATCTTTTTACATTCCACCAAAACACAGCAGTGCGAGCGCTTCAATTTCCATGAGTTTGGATTCTCCAGACCCCGATGGCTATTGCGAGCCTCGAATATCTCTGACACAAACTGTAAGCAGTAGAATATCGATTATATACTTCAGTTTAAATATTTTTTGTGTGTTTTGCAGTTAATAACCCAACGACCCCCAAGAACAAACGGGAATGGAGTTGCTGGCGATATCCGAAATTCATGGACAACAGGAAGTCGACTTTCGGAACTTTCCCTTTCGTCATTGGACACGGTCCGGCCCTCAACCCTAACATCAGAATCAAGTTCAAGAAATTCTGTAAATTCTCCAGATTCTGCAATTGGAACAGATGAAGCCCCTGCGCCCCCATTACCACCAAAACAACAGAGGGAACGGGTAATTTTACTAAAATCCATTATTCCTAAAATTACAATTTCTAACGATAATATTTTCAGGGTGATCTGCCCCCACCACCGCCCCCAAAGAAACCACCGAGAAATCCAAACTAATTTAACAACGAATGTGTTCAATTCACTTGTCACAATCAGCCAACGACCAAACTAAACAAAACTAATTATACGTTCCAGATTTTTATGATCTAGTTTTAATATTTGACTACTGTTTCAAAACAATGACAATGCAATGCAATCAATAAAATAAATTAAATTAGTCTTCAATTAACAATAAGCAGATGAATGTAAACCATTTACTTGGCCAACTGAAATTGGAAAACTTTTAAAAATTTCAAGATATTGCAAAAAAATTAAACCTTATATGATACTTTCACTACCAATTAATTCTGAATCCAAAACCAATTTGGGGTTTCCCCTAAAAAAATTGCAAGTCTAGTTATTTTTGATTTCAAAATAATTTCGAGAGCATAATTAACATTTTTTCACAATTTTCAATTTTCGCATTCATTTTCAGGCAATTCTTAAAAAATTAGGGAGCTATAAATAAATTTAGTATTAAATATCAATTTAAAATTTAGGAAAATCATAATTTGTTCAGAAAAACCAATTTTCATGAAACTTTTGTAATGCTGCAGCTGAAACAAGAAGCAGGCAGGAAAACCGGCAAAAGCACACTTCAACCGAATTAATTTCAACGACACAATTTCGACATGGCGAAGCCCACAGAAGAGTTGGACTTGGCGTGGGAGGAAGGGTGGGAGAAGAGGTCGGTGGGGGAGCGGATAAGGGCGTGGACAAAGTTGACCTTCATCACATTTTGCTACGCCGTGACGTTCGTCAGTCTTGTCCATTATGGGTTGTGGTTGGCCAAAGTGCCGACCTTTGGTCGTCACATCGTTCCTACGGATTTCGTCAGTAAGTTGGAAAAATAGTTAAGTTTTGGAGATGAAACGACGCATAGTTTAGTTGTTTAAAAATTGGCGTTTTTCCAATGTTTTATTTCAATTTCCAGGCTGGTTGGAAGAAAAATGGGAGCACGGGATTTTGTGGGATGATACCTTAAGGAGATTTTTGCGGAACCTGTTTTATCTTGTCGTTTTTGGGAGCCAACACAGTTTTCTGAGCAGTCGAAATCTGGGCGGAACTTCCCTTTGGATGCATCTCCATTTCGTACATAAAATTGATCGACCACTATTCATCTTATCCACGGGACTCGCTCTTCAGGTGAATGCTCACAAAATTAGCTTTAAAATGCTCAGAAGAAGCAAATGTTTTGAGAATTGTCCAAAGTATCCCAAAATTTGTTCTAAATTGTTCCAAACGTTGCAAGCAGATTTCTTCCTTAAACCCTGTTTAAAACTGAAATTTATTTTTATGTTTGCAGTGGATAATGGTTTGGTGGGAGCCACTTCCGGTTGTGATGTGGTCACTGCCTTGGATCACTCCTTACTTCCAGTACGTTCACATTTTTGCATGGATTACCTTGTACGGCACCAGCCTCATGTTGGATTTACCCGATATGGTCGGATTTAACCAGGTACTATGAGCAATTAAACGGAATTTAATTACATAATTAAATATTATCATTTGCTAATTTCAGGTTGTTTTGAACACTCCAACAATCACTCAAAAATCTCCCGATCTCCAATTGATGTATAAAGTCCAGCGTCACATGGGATTTCTTCCATTCCTCATCATCCTCCTAATTCATCCCCTCATGACGTAAGAAAAGCAAAGCAGTAATTAACTAATTAATAAGGCTTTTATTTATTTAAAATTAACCATTTTTGCAGACTGGATCGATTGGAATTGGCAGTGGCGACGGCTGGGTACACTTACTACTGCTGGGGTTCCATCGGATGTTACAAATACGCCAAGGAAATGAAAGAAATCAAGAGTCGGTGCCAGTTTTAATTTAATTTAGCTGGATTAGGACACGAATGCTTAATGAATTTAGTGTATTTAATTATTTCTGGACACATTAAATTAACATTAAGCATTCGAGTCCAAATCTTTAAAAGAACCTGGACGCAAATGTTTAAGGAGACGAATGTCAAGGGATATGAATTTTTCTAGATTTAATTTTTAATTATTTTATATCAATTCTATCCCTGGGATTTTTGTCCTTAAACATTTGCATCCAGGTGACCTTAAATCTGAGCCAGAAGCGTCCATCGTCAGCCCTACCCACAAAATAGTATACGAAAATTAAGCAATTATTGCTCATTTAACTGACAACTACTTAATACCAAGTTCAACTAATGTTCTCATAATATATGTCATATATATCAATTAATTAATTTTAGATTGTTAGCTGGTTAAAATGTATTTATTTATTTTTATACTCTTACATGAAAACTGTCTAAAATGTAAAATGTATCACTTTCTTAAAAATGCTAATTGTGTTACAATTTAAAGCAGAACCTTAATATTTGCTTTTGCCATTCTCATAAAAGATGACAAAATACCAATTTGACTGTTAAAATTGTTAATTGTTGTAAAAACCAGAATAAAGCTAAAATTCATGGGATTTCTCACTCCGTCCGATCTCTGCGGGAAAGGAAAAGTTACTAGATTTTTGGGCTAGTCAGCAAGTCACAAAGTTAAGCTTTAATTTAATTTATTTAGCAATTAAGTAATTAATTAAGTAGAATATGGTGATAGATAAGACCAAGGGGTCAAAGGTTGTGTTAAAGTGCCACGAAATGATTTACTAAGGCCTTAAAATTAAAGTGATTCTTAATTTTAATTCTAAACTAAGGAATAAAACTCCAGAATTTGATAAGTAAGTTGTTTAAAATATGGCTATTTGGTCAATTAACTAATTAATTGTTGCAGTGGAAGGATGACATTTAATCAATGACGATGGCCTCCGCCTTTGTCGCGTCATTGTTATTTTTGGGGGGCTGCGTGACGTTTCCAGGGGCCTTGGTCTCCCTTCAATATCTTTGGTTTAATACGGAGGGCGGAGGGGCCCTTAGGAAGGGATTCAAGTTTTCCACAAAAGACTGCACTGATATTTCAGTCAAGTAAGATGACAATTAGCAAATTAAGGTTTTACTAATTCTACCATCTTTTTGATAATCTTCAGGGTAATATCCGCATTTCAAGCCACGCTCGCATCCCTCGCAGGGATAATAGTTTGTTCCAACTGCTATCAAAATGTGTTATACGATAACCATCCGCTGACATTGATTTACGCTTGGTTCGGGATCCCTTATTTCGTCTACGACACATTCGCCATGTTCTATGCTTCCCAACTGCCCAAATTGCAAAAGTCGCAGGGGCTTGAGATTGTCGTCGAATTCTTTGCCTTCATCTTCCGTTCTCCCATTATTGTCGTCCATCATTTGATATTGGCCCCTGCTGGCTTCATTTTGCTTGTCGTAAGTTAATTTAATTTTAAAGTTAATTTAATTTTAATTGCTAATTTATTATGTTGCTTTTTTCAATAGTTTTACAGGGATGGAATTCATCACGGAGATTTTTTCATGGGGGTTGTTTACCTGATGGAAATTAGCACGCCTTTCGTCTCTCTCAGATTTATCTTGAGTAAATTCAAGGTAAACGTTGAGGCTAATTTACTCAAAAACTTGCTAAAATTGTATTTTTATTTGATTGCAGTTAAAATCCTCGTGTCTGTACACTCTCAACGGGGTGCTGATGTTGGTTCTGTTTCCAGTATTTAGAATCTTCACCGCTTTCTACACCATACAACTTTATGCGGCGCAAAATGGGTTGGGTTATCTCGAGGTAAGCTACTAATTGCTATTGATAACTGGTGCTAATAGTTAAATATAAATATAGGCAGGTTGGAACATTCCTTTGGGATGGAAATTCGTTTTCTTTGCTGCAATCGCCCCCCAAATTTATTGGTATCGACTAATGTGCAACGGACTGATCAAAATGTTGAAGATTAATGCTGCTGCTGCTGACAAATCCAAGGCTTCGATGCTGGATGCGGCGTTGGACAATGGGGTCGCTCTTCTGAACCCCGCAAATTAATAATTAAAGTGTTACTTAGACTTCTGCAACTGCAGGCAGGGCATTAGCAGGGGACAAACTTGTAAAAGTACCTAAAACCACTACAATTTGTATCACTATTTGTGCCTGTAATATTAATCTTATCCTCACACCAATAGACCAAAAACTAATAAGCTTGCAAATTCAAAAACAGTAATTGTTGTTCAAATGCAGTGCATGATGCCAAACAATGGAACTGTAATTGTTAGCTTTAGAACAGAACCTTTTTCACTTAATACCAAAGTACTACTTTAGAATTAGATTCAAATGTTACCATTTTAGTTTAGTTTAATAACATTTCTAGTCGTTCCATTCAATTACACTTTTAGTCAAGGCTGTAGTTGGAAACTTAAGAGAGATAAAACTTATTTTGATAGATTTGTTAGAACTTTAGAATTAATTAGTATAAAGAGTGAGAACAACTAACTAATGCAATACAATTGATGCCTAATGGAGAATAATTTAGCCTTTAGCCTTGCCTTAGAACAATGAGTTCAATTGAAGAGTGAGTAAATAAATTAAATGAAATTTTTTGGTAATTACACGCATCATTTCATTTTATTTGGGTAGCATTAATTAATCACAGGAATAATTTGATAAGACTTTTCATACATTTGCTTGAGATCGTATGGCAGTGGCAGTGTGTAATAACAATTTAGAATTTGGAGTCTTTTAAAAGTTAAATTTACTAATTGAGCGGTAGTGGTCGTTAGTTGATGGCAGTTGAGTCGTCATTTGCGGCCTGTTGGTGGTTTGCCTTTGGGGTACAGTCGGTCTTCGTATAAAAAGTCGTAGACTCCCTCAGGATCCTCCCCTTCATCAGGCAACTCCTCTTCCTCCACTGGGGGATGCCAGGGCTTCGTGTTCAATTCCCTTTCAAGTATGTTGTCGTAAAGCTCATCTCGCACCATCTTCCCCTTGTTAGTGACGTATTGTGCCGACTGCAGATAGGACTGGACCTGGAACATTTAAAAAATAAGTCAACTGGCTGATTTTTAGATATTTGTAAATTGTTTAATTAACTTACCCTTAAAATGCTTTCCCGAACTTCTGAGAGTACTCTCATAGCATTTCGCTTTTGAGTGTATTCGTCGAAGGGAAAAATCCTCACCCAGTTCCCAGAATTCATTGGAGGCTTTCTCCAGTTTGGGGACGGGAACGTCATTCCAGGCCCACCTACGGGGAGATGGATTGTGGCAGCTGGCGATGGACCAGATGGATGAGCTATAAAAATTAAAAAAAAAAAAAAAACATTTTATTAGGTTGAATAATTTACACCATAATAAAATGCAACTTACTTAGTCGTGGAAGCTGGACTGTTGTGACCGGGTTGTAAGGTGGCGGAACGATTTTGGGCTCTCCCTCTCGCGACTCTTTCCAGCTGTTGAGTGCCTTTAACGTGGGATTAAATCGGTTGGCAGAACCAGGAACATGACGAGTAAGGACTCGATTGTTGTTAAAGTCTCTTCCCGGAAGAACGGGTGTGACTGGAGCACGTCGGCTGCGAGCGAGTCTTTGAGTAGAAGCTGCTGTTTTAGGAGACTTTGTAGGAGAGTTGTTTGCTGAGGAAGGCCTATGGACAAATGAAGGTTGCATTGCCTTCAGTAGAGCACCTTGGAATTCAGACGAATCCATAGCTTCGGTGGGGGAAGGCTCGGGGAATTTTCGTCCGTCGGGGAGTCCAAGAAGATCAAAAAGCTCGTGAAGCATTGGCATTTTAACTTCTTTGTCCACCGTTCCAAAGTTACTGCATCCAAGTCCGGGGTTGATGTTAATCTACGAAAAGAATATACCAAATTATTAATAGAAAAAACTTATTAGACAAGTATTATGTTGAAAGTCATACTTCACAAAGGTGGGGGTCTAAGTTCTTATCCACCACAATATCGAATCCCAAAAACTGGAATCCAGTATTCCGCTCCGGATCAGGTTTGCAGATATTTGAGCCCTCCCCAATTATCGTGAGCACCAGGACAGACCAGATCTTCTGCCAAAGTAAATAGTCAGCTATCTTTTTCGTCTTCCGAAGATATGTTCTCAGCTTGGCAATTTTCCATTTTGAATCTAAAAAAAGAAACAAACAATTAGTAATTGTAAATTATCAATTATTTCATTCCAATAAAATCTTACACATTCCAATCACAGGCTTATTCTTGTGGTATGTTGGAGACTTTTTGTTTAGGGAAGTGTTGGTTAAATGGCGATACATGTCTCCAAGCCGTGTGATATCGTAGGGTTTTGTGGCAAACCGGACAATGCCTTCTCTGTATGCGTAAAAGACGAGGGGATCATTGCTCACGATTGCAACGTAGAGGCGCAGGTCCCACTTGTAGCCGTTGATTAGGAAGGGTCTGAAGATGTACTCTTGAACAATGTACTTATCGTCGTACTTCATATCTGACGCGCTCTGTAAGAGTAAGCAAAAAATTGATTTAGAATTTACATTTATTTTTTTTTTTAAATATTAGAGCTTGTAACTTACATCGACAATGAAGATGCCCTTCCCTTGGGATTTCCCAACTGGCTTCGCAATCCATAAAATGACAGGATACTCAGGCTCCCAGGAAATAGGCAACCCGGCAGGCGTCTTCTTCCCGGTTCGGGGGTCTATTCTCTCGTAAGTTCCAGCTTCCTCTCTTCGGCGATGCTCTTTTACAAATGCCGTAAACTCCGTCGGGAGGTTAAAGGCAACCGGGCTAGAAATTTAACAAAAAAAAAAACATGTTACAATTAATTCAGTTAGTATTTATGCATGTTTTTGTACCTGAAGGCATATAGAGATGGGTGCAGCTTTTTCATCTTCTTCATATAGCGTACAAGATTGTCTTTTTTGCACACGTTGCCAGCATTTGGGAGTTGATTCAGAATTTGCCATTGATTAAGGGCCTTGTTTGGGGGCATTTGCCCCCCTGCAGCGTACCACCAAAAGTTGTAGGTGATGGAGGAGCTGTAGTACTCCATTTCGTCGTCATAAAGTTGGAACCATTTGCGTTCCCGACATACCTGTAATAAATAAAATGAAGAGTTGACATTAAAAAACTGCATCGATCGACATTTGTTGCAAATTATGCCAGGGAAGAGATAAAATAGAATAAAATGGTTAAAATATTTGCTCCGCATTGACAGTGACTGCGTCAGTCTATATATAAATATTTTGTTTGCGTGCAACAACTTAAAATATTAATGCCATCAAAATATTTCCTTTCTCACGGTGATGATGGGGAAAGTTTTAGTTTTCTGGGCTGAAGGCAAATGGAGAAAGTTGTGTTGTTTTGCAAATGTTTGTTTTCACCTACATTTTCCTTTCCCAAGCTAAACCTGAATCTTCCAAAGGCAATGCAAGGTGTCAAAATGAAATTTGATGAAGGCTGACTGCCGACCTATAATTTCCCTCTGAATTTGATGCGACAAAAAGCTATTTTGCATGCATTCTTTTTACTGAATTGACCCAAAAATGCGAGTTATTTAATAGATTTAAAAGCATGGGTGTCAAATGTCAAATCTTACTCCCAGAAACAAAAGCAAGCATTTTCATCCAAAATTAAATCCCGTCTCCCCCAATTTTCTTATGATTTCAATATAAAAGTGTAGCTATCACTTCAAATTTACTCTACTGGATTTTACCTTTGGCCAATGTTTATGAAAAGAGAATTGCTTATGATATTCCAATGCATAATTTGTGCACTCCTATCTCACAAATTCACCAGCCTGACCTACTTCTCATCCCCCGGAAAGCAAGCAAACTTTATATAACGCCCACAACACAACATAAAACAATAAGAACCCACTCACTTTTGATAAAACTCCGACCTTGTCCGTTATTTTGTAGGTGTACGGAAATGCGGCCCAAATGTGCGACAGCAGCACCCAATCTCGAACCTTAAGCAGCTTCAAATCAGTCCCCCCGTTGCAACTCGCATTCGCGCAGTAATCGCCAGGCTGACAAAAGTGCACTCCCCTTATCGCTTGCGACATGTTGTTGGGCGGTTGGACTGTTGAACTGGAAATATGGACCTAAGGAAAAACGAAACAATATAAACAATTGGAGAGTGCTCAATGAAACAAACAAAAGATTAGTTTCTTACCTTTAAAGACAAATTGGTCAGTCGCACGCCACACGCAAAAGACGGCTAGTCGGACGAACGTCTGAAATAAACAAAGCATAATGTTTATTTCAAGAGGTCAAAGGAGTAAACAATTATTTGGTTGAGGGCGTTGCCACCAGGTGGCGCTGTGGCACCCGGCGTCGTGGCGAAAAATGGAGGAAAATCGGGAAATTTTGGGAGAAAAAAGGGGAATTTTACCTTGGACAGGTCAGGACGGTCAAGGGGCGTTGTGAGACGGACAACTTGCGACGAAGGCTGAGAGAAAATTGAGAAAAAGGGAAAAATCAGTGTTAAGAAGATTTTAATTTCGGATTTTTTGCGACTTTTCGATTGCTTACCTCGGAATGACAATTGCGGCACAGGGCGGCGACGAAGGAGAGCGTTTGGCGAAAAATGATGGATGATGGGCGCTGCCCAAGAAAATGACAAATTTCTAACTGAACTAACTAAGCTGACCGCAGGGTTGAGCAAATTAGTTTAAAGTTTAAATGAGTTTAGCGTTAATTGAATGTAATTGGCAAAAAAGTAGGGTTTTCTGTGTTTTCGGGAGCGAAACGGAGAGAGTTCCTTCTCTTTCGGGTTCTGAAGGGAAACTGAGACGGGCGAGAAATTGCCAGCCTTTTATATGGGCAAGAGTGAGAGAAAGTTTGCATGGAGAATTTCCTTTGGACATTCGGAAAAAACATGAAAAAATTGCCAAAATTGGCACAAATTTGCTGAAAATTAGCACAAAAATTGGAGATTATGTCCAAAATTTGTAGAGAAATATAAAATTAAATGAAAATTTACAGGAAACATGAGGAAAAACATGAAAAGTTCTCATTCACCCAATTTCTGTGAAAAAGGCCCAGTTCCACCCGCTTATCAAGTCCCATAAATAATTCGTCCAAGTGAATTTGACTGAATTGGACTCCTTTTTATTGCTTTTGTGCTAAATTTGCTTTGCTTTTGGCCATTTATCATCCTTTTTGGGGAATTTGCTTTGCTCAGTTGGAGATAATAGATATCCATTACCTTTATTAAATACAAACATTGCACCCAATAAAAGAGAAAGCAAAGCAAAATCAAATCCGCAAGAATTGGAGCTTTCCAAGCTTTTCTTTGGTGGAAAGGCTTGGAAATGGTTGATTTGGAAGCTTTGTTGGAAATTGACAAGGTTTGGAAGAGTTTCCAAAAAAAAAACTTTCCATCCACTTCCAAACAATTCCCATCCTACTCAATGCAATTTCACCGATTTCCAGATAGTTTCCATCATTTCCAAACAGTTTCCAAAGCATTTCCAGCTCGTCATCAACACTTTAATTGCTAATTAACCAAGATTTTAATTGTAATTAATTCCATAAACTTTTGGAAGAGGCCATCTTTGTTTACCCCAAAGGCCATTGCCCCGGTTTGTAAAAGAAGAAGAAACCAAAACAAAGAGGATGAACTCTGACAATTTCCCTTGGAAAGCAATGACCTCTTGGTCTCTGTCCAGGAGAAGAGCTAGAGCCCTCCACTTTCGACACATTCGCCATCATGTCCGTCGTCAAGATTTGGTCAAGAGTCGCCGTTCGTCGGCCCTGGGCTTGGTCGGTATCCATGTCCCTGAAGGGTCCATGTCATTGTCTGCATGTCAGTCCCCAAGGGAGGAATGAGTACAAAAAGATATTGAAATTGGGATCTTATGGAATATTCAAGCTTTTTGATAACCTGGATTTGGTTTCACCGTTGGACGTAAGTGGACATGACGTTTTAAAAAAAATATTTCAATGCTTATCTAAATATTTCAGGGGGTGGACGCCTTCACAGACTTGAGCGGAGGTCATCTCGTGGGTCAAGTTCTTAAAAGTCACGGAATTGGCGTCATTTACACAGTTTGCGGCAGTAATAAGTCGTCATTTTCTTTGGAGGGTGTTTAAATAATTGTGTTAATTGTTGTAGTTCATATTTCGCCCATTTTGGTTGGCTGTGCAGATGAAGGGATTAGAGTTATCGATACGAGAAATGAGGTTAACATTTAAAATAATATTTTTTCATGTTTTTAAATGATATTTTGTTTATTCAGGCCACTGCAGTTTTTGCAGCAGATGCCACGGCAAGAATTACAAGAAATGTGGGAGTGGCTGTCGTCACTGCAGGTAAATTCGACCAATTCGACGACGACGGTTTATTAGATTTTCTAATACTATTTTAAGGTCCGGGCGTAACGAATACGATAACTGCAATGAAAAACGCTCAAATGGCAGGTTCTCCTGTAATTTTAATTGGTATTAAAGTTAAAATTACAATTATAATTTTGATGGAACATCAAAATAATTGACAAATGTCCTATAATTTAGGTGGATCCGCTGCCAGTGCTGCCAAAGACTACTGCCACTCCCCTTATGACATTGAACAGCTCAAGATATTAAAATCCGTGTGCAAGGACGCCGTCCAAATTGACACCTGTCGAAAAATCATTCCAGGGTTTGGTCTCGCTTGTTCCCTGGCTCAATCTGGAGTCCCTGGTAATTATAATTAATTATTTGCCATGTTTTGTTAATTATGAAGGTATTTTTATCAATTTTGGTTTTTGTTTTAAGGTCCTGTATTTTTAGAATTGCCGATGGATGTTGTGTATCCCTACAAAACTGTGGCGAATGAGTTGTTGTTGGATTTAGGCTTTACCAAGAATATTATGCAATTTTCGGCTCAGCAGTGAGTATTAATGTTTAATCATATTTTAGAAATTTGTTCAGCTAATTAAGAAAATCTTCAGTAAAGTAATTTTAGAAGTCTCTATTTAAAATATTAAGATTTAATATCTTTCAATTTTTTTGCTAAATATTTTTTAATATCTTTAAAAACGCTGAATCAAATTGTTGTTAACTATTTTAAAACATAATTTTCAGTTTCATGCTACAACATTTGTGGTACATTTTTGCTGGTGCTCACAAGAAACGGGATTGGCGTATGTTAGCCCCTTGGGATGTTAACTATAAAATTGCTCTCCCAGAACAGAGTAAGTGTTTGATCTTAATTATTTCGAAATTGGTAAATTCTAAAATCTGAAACTGATTTTTACTTGCAGTTGAAGAGTCAGTTAAACTAATCCGGGAGTCTAAAAAACCTTTAATACTTTTGGACACTCCAGGAATTACGCCGCCGACGCCAGTGGACGCCATTGCACAAGCTTTGATTAAAATGGGGATTCCTGTCTTCCTTTCAGGAATGGCCAGAGGGATTTTAGGCAGGGATAGTGAGTTAGAAGTATGCAAATAATATTTTAATGGTTTGTAAGAAAACTGTCAGTTTTTATACTTGAAATTTCAAAAGTTTCATTTAAATTCTGCCCAATTTTATAAAATATATTTTAAACACCTCCGCCAGTCAACACAAATATACACATTTAAAAAATAAATATTTATCAATGAAGGCCGCAGCCATATCGAAATTAATTAAGACATTATTATATTATATATATTTTAAATACAGTTTGTCAGCTTACCAAATTGTAATTTGACAATATTCTGTCAAAATTTTGTTTGGAATTTTAGAATATCTTTTTTTTTATTTTTATGCAATATGTCAAATGCCCGTTATGAATTAGATTAAAAATGTTAAAATGCTAATTTTAAATTTAATGTTTCTCGTTTTAAATTTCAGATGCGACTGCGAATGAAAGAAGCCTTGAAAGACGCAGATCTTGTACTGCTCGCTGGAAGCATTTGTGATCATCGCCTGGGATATGGTCGGATGCTGGCTAAGAGAGGAAAAACAATTGTGGTCCACAGAGATAAATCACTGCTACATATTGTAAGATTTCAAACACAAGCCGACTTCTGAAGTCTACCATTTTTTTGTCAATTCTATAAACTAACATTAACTCTTGTAATTTTTAAAACGACCTTTTCCTAACAATAACTGCGAATCTTTGTTTTAAAATTAATGTATAGTTCCATTCTATTTTCAGAACTCATATTTCTGGAAGCCGAGCCAACAGCTTGCAGTGGACGTGGCAGAATATCT
Organism: Proisotoma minuta; assembly: GCA_034698145.1. Lineage (NCBI taxonomy): Eukaryota > Metazoa > Arthropoda > Collembola > Entomobryomorpha > Isotomidae > Proisotoma > Proisotoma minuta. The sequence goes on from JAQIXN010000665.1 coordinate 28,049, forward strand.
CGTGGTTCTTTCCAAAGCTCTTGAGGGCTATCATTTTGATCCCAAATGGATTCCAACTCTTCGGAAACGAGAGGAGGATGCGGAGGCAGAGATTATCGAGGTATTTTTACAATCTAGATTGCAATTTCTCATTTTTAATTGTAAAATTGTCAATTTCAGAAGGGAAAGCAGCCTCCAGACGCCCATCTAAATCCCATCAACCTTCTTCAACAACTTGACAAAGTTCTTCCAGATAATGCCATAGTTATTTTTGATGGGGGAGATTTTTCCGACGCTGCTGCTAAAATATTAAGGTAGTTTTGATTATTATTTAATTGTTTTAAGTTGATTGTTGTTCTTTTTTTTAGACCTAGGGGACCTTTGACATTTTTGGATGCTGGACCATTTGGAGCTTTGGGAATTGGGGCAGGATTTGCTCTCGGGGCTAAAATAGCTCGACCTGATTCTCCAGTTTGGGTCATATATGGCGACGGAGCAATTGGTTATTCCCTAATAGAGTTTGATACTTATGCCAGGCACAAGGTAATTTAGTAATTACATTTTAAATTAAATTATTCAACTTAAATTAATAGAACGCCATTTATTTTTGGTAATAGGTGAATGTCACTTCTCTCGTGGGAAATAACGCAATGTGGATGCAAGTTGCTCGTGATCAAGGCCCCCGTTTTAATAACACTATCGGCTGCAAACTAACGGTACTAAACTATAAAACAAAATCTGGGTTTTAAAATTTTTTCTCATCCTCTTTAACAGTACGCAGATTACCATAAAGTTGTCAGCGCTCTGAAAGGGAATGGTCAACTAATTGACGGGAAAGATGGGGACAATCTTGTGGAAATATTTAGCCAAGCCATAGCCAGTTCTTCCAATTCAAGCGAAAGTTTATTAATCAATGCAGTTATCGGACAAACGGATCTTCCTCAGAAACGAGCCACTAGTCTCCATTACGACCCCAATTAAAAGTTATGTTACCTTGAAACTATTGTGATATATAAAGACTTTACACATTTGTATACGTTGTTGCTGTTGTCAAAAATCGTTACTAATTTATTTTTGTTATTAATATAAAGGCAAAATAAAACATTGACTACAGATGAATCTTAAAATGCATTTTCCAATTTTTGACGAACGCTGAGATTTTCACTTTTAGAATTATAACTTTTGGAACTGTGCAAAAGACGCCTGTCCTATGAAGATGGTCAAGGGGAGCATTGAAATGATCAGTGATGTCCACATCTTGAAGCCACCGGACAGCGTTGGGTCACCCGAAGTGACGTTGATCTCGACATCTCGATCCTCGCTGGATAAGCCAGATGTCAAGGAAGACTGCATGCGACATTTGGCATCTTTGATTAATTTAATCAAGATTTATTGTTCAAATCCACTTAAAGTTTGTTAACATCTTTGAACTTAAATATCGTTTTTAGTTAAAAATGCTAAAATTTTACTCAATTAATTGTTTTCCAGAATATTTGCAATTTAAGTATTTATATGGAGCTTAATAAGCTTGAAGCTCTTGAGCAAGCATTAATTGGAGTTTGTTTGCTCTGGAATAATTGTGTAGCTAAAATGATTCAGCTTAATTATTTCCAAGCTGCGTATCAATTTAAAGCCAATGACTTGCAAAGAGCAAGCTTTTTGCTCAATTTGTCTTCAGGATGAAGAAGCATTTTTACTTAAACGATTCAGATTTTTAGATCAAAGCTTGCTTTTAGTTTTAGTGGATCCAAGGTCGGCTTTTTTGAGAGAAAAAATATTTTAATCTTCTTTGTTGACATCTTTTGTACATCTTGAGAGTGAAAGCTCCAAAAACAGTGCAATTGTTAAGAGTGAAAAAATAGCGTTAATGCGTACAAATGGGTGTTCTGTCTGTCTTTTCGTTTTCTGTCTTTGGATATTAATGTAATATGATAAGGCGCAGGTCAAGTTCAATTTTGGGCGCTGTAGCTTGCGCGCTTCATGTTCAGCGCACAAAGATTTTGGGCGACAACATTCACAAAGTGGCAAAACATTAATGGGTTGTTTTCTAATAAAATTTAACAAGGAACGAGAATTTTACACCCAAAATGACCTGTGACCTTAAAGTTTTTTCACAACTTGGTTACATCTTTTTATATTTTATTGGGACATCTGCTACTTAAAAATGCATCTGATTTGGAATCATTTCATTTTACATCTGCTCATTTTCACCCTAAATTTTATGATGTTTGTGCAATGCATTAACTAATTAACAGGATGGTCCAGAAACTGGTAATTGATTAGCCACCAATGACCGCATCTGTCCCATTCTTTTACTTTTTCAGCCAAATTAAGATACAATGATGCTGCTTGTAAAGAGATGTAATAATGTAGTGAAATTATTTGCGACAATTTGGCATTTTTGACCCCTGACCCTGTTCTGAGGTCAGGGGGCAAATTACACTTTTAATGAAATTGGCAAACGAAATTTTTCGTCATATGGACACGTCCCTGTGTCGAATTACAAAGCAGACAGACAGAATTTTAGCCAAATAAGAGAGCTATGAAAAGAAATAAATCATTTGACCAACACTTTAAGTTGGCCACTGCCATAATCATAATGAGGAGTTGATAAATGATTGAAAATATTTGATCAATTGATTGGCCAAGTAATTTAACCTTTGACTAAAATATATATTTCTTCCTTAAGCTCAAGGTGAGAAAATTCACGAATTTCTAATCAAATTTTGAAAACAATTTACAATTTATACATGTGATGTATGTTAAAGTTCCTTGAGCAAAAATTACTTACGCAATAAGAGTCCAAATCTAAAGAATTTATTTGCTCTATATAATTACCAAATTCCATTCTCCTTCTTCATCGCGTTGCGTAGCAATTGGCTCAGATTTCCTAGAAATTTGGCCGCAGCCTGTAATTTAGACTAATGAATCGGAAACGATTATTAAATTGGTGACAGAGGACAGTTAATGGTAAATTCTTGGAAATTAAGACATGGGGTGACGCATCTTAAGTCACATCCTTAGGATTTTAGGGGTGCTGGGGAAATTGAGAAAATCTCATCAAATACTGGTTGGAATTGTTGTAAACTTTGAGAATCTACTTGATGTACATGCATTTTCTTCAGGTGCAAAAATTTGTAAAATCGAGCTAAATATGCTACAAATCTGGTTTAAAATGGTTGATTAGAAAAATGCGACAATTTGTGAATATTCAGTTGACAATTGATTTTTTAAATGGAACATACTCGCATTTTCCTCCTTAAATCCTAAAATTCCAGGAATTTAAATGTTGTTGTCAAAACATTTTGCAGAACACGTGGAAATAAAGAATTGTCGAGTAAAACGTAGATGTTGGATTTTGGCCATTCAAATTTGGTCAAAATGATACAATTACAGGCTTTAAAAGCTTGACTGTAAATTAGGGTTGTACAATGCCCATGCCCTCGGCATTTTGGGCATTTAATGCCTTCGGCATTTGCCTTATTTGCCCGGCATA
>JAQIXN010000666.1:0-31515 GCA_034698145.1 Proisotoma minuta
GGGTCATCTACCACGGGGGCTGGGGGTTGGGGTTGGGGCTCAGGCTCCTTGATCTTATCACGATGGCTGTTGCATAAGGAGCCACTGCAAAAGCAGACTTCTTTTGAGTTTGCCATTTTGCAGTCGTTGAACGCAAATTGGGCACAAGAACGGGAGAAGTTGCCTCCTGCAATTTCAAAGAAAGCAATTTTATTTATGAATGATGAAAGTGCTGAAACTAATAGCAAAGTGGTTTACAGATTTTTTGCTCGACATAGGGCTTATATACTCGTCGTGTCCGTCTGTCTGTCAGTTTGTATTGAGTTTGTTTACAAAATAAGATATTTATTGAGCCTAGCTATAAATCCCTGGCTCGAGCAATGCGCAGGTTTGGCATTTTATTTGGCATAAAATTGAGATTAGAAAATGAAAAGAAAGTCGTCTCCAAAGGAAATCCTTTACCTTTGACAAATCCTTTACAAATACTAATAATAGGGAAAGGCTTAACTGTATTTATTCTTTAGCTCTCCGGAAGGATTTTGAAATTTCCATTTAAATTCGTAATATTAAGAAATCCGATTTTCCTCTTTGCCATTGTTAACCTTTTAGTCAAAGATTTCTTCCCCTGGAGGGAAGACATAATATAATTCCCATTTATTTTACATCCTTTGCCTTTCTCCGTGATGATGAATTTGTTTTTTTCAGAATGGGATTGGATCGAGTTCAACTTCGTCTTACTTTGCTTACACAGAAAATTGCATCTTTATAGAATATATAGAAAAGACAGAAACGGACAAAAAGGGGAAAAAGAGAGACTTTCTACTTTCTCAAAAAGAAAAAAGTCGGAGGTCTGCACTGCCCAAAAAATTAGGGAATGGAAGAAAAGAAATGTCAAGTCCAGTTTGGCTAAAATTTCATTTTATGTCCAATTTGAGACAGAGACAGCTCAAGATCATTTTTTAGGCAGCTTCCATGAAATGGCCATGCCCCCGGCATTTGGGCATTAAATCCTTCATTTGTCTAGGTTTTTTTTAAACCGACATGTGCCCAAAGCATTTTTTAGATACGCCGGGCGTTTAAAGCATTCTTGAAATTTTGAATCAAAATGTTGGGCTAACATTTCAAAGTTTTTTTATTTGTTGGACAGTAAAAATTTAAACAAGCTATGCATTTTGAGCAAATTCGGGCATCAAATTAGCTACGGGAATCGTACAAATATACAATCTCTTGCTCATAATACAAACAAGCATCCCAAAAATAAATTCTGACGCCGATATCTTTACAATTTGTAGAAAGCGGGGGCGACAAATGAGGGCTTATTTTGACAGGCTGATCGCTGATCTCATCACCTTCCCAAAATGCGCAATTTATTTGAATATCATGCATCTTGGTTCGACAAGCATTTTGGAATAATGAGCCAATAGTTGCTCCCTCAATCGAATGATAAATGACACTTGGTGATAAAGTGACATTGACGTCAAGTGCCAAGTCAAGCCGGAACTGGAGTCAACTCTTTGTACAAGTAACGATATTGTGGTTAGCTTTGATTTTGTTACACATCCACTTGAGCAAATTCTATAGACTTTGGCACGCTTGGTTTGCGCCGGATGAATGACATAACCGAAGGAGTGAGCCATTACTCATCAGACCTTATCTTTTTAGCAAAAATCGATTTGCAAGACAGAATTTAAGAGAGGAGTTGAAAGGTGGGTGTTAAGCTAAATATAACTCATTTAACTTGCAAATGAGTCCAATTTTGGAGCTAATATGGAGGTCAAGATAATAAATTTGATCAAGTTTTCTCTCGACTGCATCTGCTCTCAGCCTTTTGATGCCGCATCTGGAAAGGACAGGAGAAAGTCGGCGTTGCAACTCTGAAATATGCAGACAAACTTTCTATTTTAGTACTTCCACTGCATGTGCTTTAAGGACCTCCATAAATTATTGGAGATTCTGTAGAAAGCAGGAATTTTTGGGACAAGCTAAAAATCTGGAGGAATGTTTTCTCCAGAGAAGATTCCGCCGTAAATAAAATACAGCAGGGGCCGGAATCAATATAGCCACTAATCTTCATTAATCTCCGCTTACTCCGAGTCAGGAGTAGATTTTAATCTCAAACAAGGTAGCAACCAAACTTTCCACTTTATCTTCCTTTTAGAAGGAAAAATTCCCATAAACTTGGCCAACTTGATGACTTTTGGAGTGAGAACGGCAATGTGCTCATATTTCTTTTTTAGGAGGACGGACATAAATTCACTCAGAGAGTTGTAATGGGAATGTTTGTTTGCAATGCTATTCCCGTGTAAAGCCATTTATATAGTTTGTGGGGCAAGAGTTTTTTTTTCTTTTGAAAAGTTTGAGGCAAAACCGCAGCTTTGTGTTTATCCACAACTCTACATTTTGTGTGGGAGAAATGAGTGGAAGGGCTAATTCTGTATCTTTTCTTAATGCAGTGAAAGTAAATTTTATGGCGTTGGTCTGGGTTGTAAAAAAACAAGTAAAAAAGTTAGACAACAATTTCAAACATTCTTGCAATCATTTGCAAAACTAAAGCAGGAGAAAGTGGAGATGTAATTTTACTTTGGCTACGCACATCCAAATTTTTTGTGACTGTGAAGCTGAAAAAGATTTAAAAAAATAGCCAAGCTTTCCAATTTCAATTTCTGCAGAAATTGAAATTTTAAGCTTTATAATGTATAGATAAAATTTGTGTATTTTCTCCATATCCAACTGCATGTAGGACAAAAATCTCAGTTTCCCCATTTGTTTCTTTCCATTTTCTCCGACATTCCAAGCTGGAATTTCCAACCCAAACTGAACTGACAGTTTCAATAAAATTAAAGCAGATTTATTTTGCAGAAAAATGTCATACTTTCCCCGTCACTCTCACGTAGCCATCCCATTAATTCTGTCCTGGGACAGGTATTTGTACGTAAGCCTATTTCCGAGCTTTATCCACTCCCTTACATAATTTATATAACTGACAGGCTTCATTTCCAAATAAAATTTTAGGGCTGGTCTACTTTGAAAAGCAAATTTACATATATCTTACCTTGGCTCTTTAAAAGACAGCCTTTATACAATGATGGGCACTTGAACTCGTAGCCTTTTTTATCACCCGCTTCTTCAAATCCGGCACAATCCGGGATTTTGGCTTCATGTCCCTTGAATAGTTTGAGAATGTCCCTTGCCTCTGGGGAAGTTTTGTCGGGGGGTAAGCATACATAGCACTTGTGGTGGGGGTTGTGGTGATGGACCCCATCCAGTATGCTCCGATCATCTGTGCTCGTCTTATTAGCTAGGGATGAGCCTGAAACAACAGAGTTAATTAGATTTTGAGGTTTAATAAAGGAGACGGATGGGATTTTTAGGGTATAGGGTCTCCAAAAATTAAACATCAAAAGGATTTTTTTAATAAAATTAGTACCATGGCAACAAGGAACAAATTGTTTGCCGGTTATTTGGATAAAATTTTATTATGCTCAAGTTTTGAAACTGATGTCGAGCTATTTTTGATCGAAGGAGAAAGCAAAATCTAGCTCGAGCCAAAGTCTGAAAATCTGAAAATTTGAACAGAGTCCATTACATTAAGATTGCCCCAGTTTTTGAGAATAATCTCCCGAATTATCATTAGACTTAATTCCCTAGCATGTGGGCGTAACAAATGTTCATGCAGGATGGAGAAAGCAAACAGAAACAAGACAAAGGGAGGATAAGTAATAGATAATGAGCTGAATGTGATTTCGTGTCTTGATTCAATTGAAAGTTATTTATCCTTCTGAGGGTGACACTCACTCTCTACACTCCTTTCACAAAGTTTAGAAAATAGAATACAATTGCAGCCTCCTCATTATTTCCCCTTCCACTCAAAGCCAGAATTGTGTTGGGCCGCTCACTTATCATCTCCTTATCCTTGGCCTGGAATTAAATGGGCAACTATGCTTAGATTTTGAACAAAAACATGGATGTTCCATTTAAGGAAGTTGGATGGAGTTAAAGTTAGATTAGGATTGACTGGGAGGACTTTCACTCAATCTTTCCCTAATAGCTTTTATATTGAAGGTGTTAAATTAATGAGAAAATGATATTCAGCAAATTCTATTATTATCGAGTGACGTAAATGGGAAAGTGTGAGTGTTTACATAAAAAATGGCTGTACACAAAATAATCCTATAGGCTGAAATATTTCCATATTTTAGGCTCGAGTGGAGATAGAGAAAGATGAATGTGTCATTTATTTTCCTTGGAAATATTGTTTCCCTCTTCCATAATGGATTTTTGTCAGGCGCTGGGCTGGGCTGTCGTAATTGTATTCGAAAGTAAATTTTTATTTTATTCCTTTGTCATATAGCCGACCGAGATTGGATATTAGTATAATGGTTGGAGTGGAGGTCATTTATATCCAATCAGTTGGAAGTATCACATAACATTAAATTTTACGTCGGCTGCCAGCGTTGCGATGGAAATCTGAGGAAGTGAAAGTAATGTGGAAATTCCACTCAGGTCAACTCAATAAATTTTGCAACAATCGCCACTTTTGTCAAACTTGAGCTTATTGATAATTTAAATTTTATGAAATCTCAAAATGGGCCAAACTCGGATTTATTTGAAAATAGAAAACCCTGCGGAGTAAGTCTGCAATGAGATCAAATTGGGTTGCGAAAATACTTAGGGCTACAGACAAATAGTTCAATTTTAAATGTTAGGTTTTCCACTTTTGTAGGATGAATGTTTGCCCATTATTTGAGCCCTGGTGGATTACGTTCATTAGAGAAAGTAATGATTCTCCCAATTCCAGATTTAGGTTAAAATTTGCTTCATTTATTTTGTTGCAAATATTTGAACACAAAGCAAGCTAACGATCAAAGCTTTAAGCTTTTGCCGCAATAGAGTTCATTAGTGAAGCTTAACAAACGCCATTCTTTTCTCTAATTCATGTGTTCCATTCCGACTTTATTTACAGACTTGTCAACTCTACTCCAGGATCAATATTCGTTTGCGGATTGGATGGAGATGGGACCCGAGTGAATAGTTAAACTAAATCAACAAATAAAGTAAAAGTGTAGCACAAAAGATAAATAAATGATGATTGCCATTGCCGCATGCGAAACTTGTAATTTATGTTGTCAAATTAGGGAAGCTTCATAAATTTGACAGAGTGGGTAGTAAAAAGAGGAAAATAAATTTAAGGTCAGATTGGATTAAGATTAGAGCCAATATTTATTGCCATCTTGGTCCATCTTTCTTCAGAAAGGTTTTTATTATTTTCAGATTCCTATCAATCCTTTCCTCTCCGTGGTCCGCATTTTTTGGGCTGCATTATGTGAGGGGATTGTCTGTCACGGGACAGCGTCATCGTCACAAAGACATGTCCATATGATGGAAAGTACAAAGCTTTTGTAAATTGGGTCTGATTAAAAAATGTCAAATTTTGACCTCAGTAGTCAAAAAAATTGTAGGGCTGTCACATTATTTGGGCTATAAATTACCCTGCTAAATGATTACATCCATTTGCCAACAGTTTATTGAAATTCTGACCAAAGTGGGGCAAAAGATTTAGATTTAGATTTACATTTTGATCCGGAACCACAAACCCAAAATTGGATAAATAAATTGTCAAAGAGAGCATCTGGTGAAAGTCTGTGGAATTTTAAGAGAGTGAATAACAATTTATTTGTGTCCTTCACTTTCCCGACTAAATAAATAAAGGAGATTTAAGCGGAGGGGAGAATTTAGAGGATTAGGTTTGGATTGAGAGAGTGAATGAGACTAATAGACGGAAAGATAGATTGATATTGCTTTTACTACCAGCTAAAACTTTCTCTTTTCTCGTGTACTGATCAACCTCTTTTTCACAGCCTCATCATCATTTGGGACTCTGCATATGAAAAGAGATTGATCTACGCAAACTTTACTCTATAAATTGTAAAATTGCCGAGAGAATTTCAATTTCTTTATTGCCGAAACACGAAATTTTAAGTGTGTCCACAGGATATCAGTATTTATAATTGCTCCATTTGGCATCAAATGGATGTCATCTTAATGTTAAAGGCGAGCAAAATAAGGGCCTCTATTTGACGTAGCTTGGAGCTTCAAGCTTTATAAATTGGGGTTATAGTTGTAGAACAACAAAATTTAAAATTCCTGCTGCAATTTTGTGAATTATGTAGAGCAAAGTTTTTGGATATTGGACATTCTTTAAAATCTATTTTCAAATATAAAGTCACACTTTACAATAAGCCAAGAAAAGCAAATTGGTTGAAAAATGCTGGGAAATTAAGATCTCGTAAAGTCTGCAATAAAAACGGTGTCAGATAAAATCTTGGAATTTAATAAACATCAGAAAGGAGCCATAATTGGTCATGTCATTATTTGTGCACAACATAATTCAATTAAACAAATAAAACTAAAGATCTCATCTTATTACATAAGCCAACCACGTCACGTCGCCTTAATTTATATTTGCCAATTTATGGTCTTCTGCTTATTATCAAGAGACAATAAATATTTTGACTGGGCAAGATTATAGTAGATTAAATAAATCAATTTATCATCCAACTTTCTCAATCCGAAGGACAAAAGAGATTTGTCTAAATCAAGTTGACAAATGGCAATTGTTCCCTTCCTTCAGGTCAGAGAAGAGACATTGCAGATACAGACAAACTCCAGACGATGACATAATAGATTTATCATCAAACCAAGGAAGAGCAGTGTCAAATTTATTTTGTGTGCTATTTAATTGGCTGTACTAATCTTGTAGTTTGCAAGTTATGAATGGTTGTAATATTTCAAGGGTGAGACTCTTTTACTTTGTTTCCATTTTATATGCAAATGTAATCAAAACTTTGTCCACCTCCGACACTTGTTCCAATTCTCACACCAACCAAAGTTGATAGCCACGCTGTCTGGCAAAAGTGTCAAATTTTTGGATGATGTCACTAGCCAAATCGTGTGAAATGTAGGCGACCATTTCTAAAAATAGTGCAAAAAATTGAGATTATCCATGCAAATTATGATGCACATGCAATATTGTACTCTGTAAATTTTTGTGGCTATTGTGCTCTTTTTAAAATCCCTTTTTATTAGCATAGTCACATATTAATCGCGGAAAAATAAAAGAGAAATCTCATCTTGCATCAGTGGAAATGGATTCATATTTAAAATTCTTGTTTCATTAGTCATATGAATTATTCAGTAAAAACCGGGCGCCTTTCACCCACTTCACTTTTCCCTTTCGACTTCGACCCACTTCCTTTGAAATTGCTCAATGGCTGAAATTGTATCCAAAGATTTAGCCTTTTATCCAGATTTTACTTGAGAGGGCTTATTAAAAATTAAAATTTTTAACGGCCTTCTTTTCCCAGCTCTTTTCACAAGGGATCTTAATTATTAAACTTTTTTATCTTCGCTCTGTATATCATTAAAAGTTTTTTTTTAGAGGAGCAAATCTGGATTTCTTTGGTTGAATTGGGTCATGAAAATGAATTAAAGTAACAGGTTTGACTTTTTAAAGGAGCCCCAGCCCTTGATCTCATCTCTTTGTTAGAAATTTTCTTGGGTAAGATTTTCTCGGCATAATGTTTTTTCGAAAGCTGATTCGGAGAACAAAGCTATTAAAAGTTTGCAGATTTGCTTTGTGCTCTAATGGGAGGAAATGACATGGAAAAGGGAGGAATACTTAAAAGCTTTTAGCCCTTTATAAGATACCTTGGTGTCAAATGGGAAATGTTGCATAGAGAAGTTATTTCATTTTGGTTTCATGGGCTAAGTGTGAATAAATTGTCGGCATGTCCGCATGACATGGACATTGTCTTCGTCACAGAGACAGCCAATTTGACGAAAAGAGTGTCCAAACATGAGATATTTTGCCACAAAGCAGAGCATGGTTAATTAAGTAAACCCCTTTAGTTTATTAATTATTCGATCAATCGTTAAAAATAAGGTAGAATTAGGAATAGGATGCATCTAGTTTTTACCCCAATTCTTTGAAATCCACTTTATTTAGTTTATTTCCTTGCAAAAAGGAAAAGATAAGGAGGCTGAAGAAAACAACCCAAATAAATTCTTTTCTCTCAAATATTCCCTTCGTCTCTCCAATTTACAAGCTACTTAAGATGAAAGAGGAAATGGAAGTAGCCACTTGGGCCAACACCTGAAACCATGAAAGCAAACTCGGAAGTTGTGTTTGAATAGTTTCCTTCCAAGAAGCAGCTGTCTCATTGTCTTCCCATTTTGTGGAGACAATTAAAAGAGAATGATGGCCACGCTAATGGCATTTCTTTGCAAAGGTATTTCATATCATGCTCTACTTTCCCCAAGGTTTTAAACAAAGGAACATCCAAAGTGGCTATGCAGTTGAAATACGCTTTTAAAGGAACTGTTTCGACAAAAAATGAAAATTTCTCCAGAAAATTGCCCTTTCTTTAAATCCTTTTCATAAGCACGGTCACATTGCGGATTTGTGCATTAGTTTTGTCCATGGACCCTCCCAGAACCTTTTTAAGCTCGTGGAAATTTACATTAGCCCGAAATCAGAGGGATTTGCAATTTTCTGGTTGACACTGGTCTCTACTTTCTCTATCCTAAGCATGTGTTAAATTTCCATTTGAGTCCATTCCACAAATCCCTGTGGATTTTTCCAGATCCTGTTTCTATTTTCTAGGAAAGCAGAGGAAGAAAGGATTCAATGGCTTTCAATATTCTTTGGGACTATGAAACTTTCTCCGCAGTGCAATTTTATTTCCCTTACAATTTGACCTAAATGTAAGCAAAGGAAGAACGTACTGTACTGTTTTATTTACTGATTCCTATTCAGAACATGCAGGGAGTGAAATTGATTGCCAATTTTTAAGCAAATTATCCCACGGTGTGAAGCAATTTTTGTCCAGGCAGAGAATTAAATTGGATTTGAATTTAATGGAGTGTGATTTACAAGTGAGAGGTTTTCTTTGTCAAAAAGCTCTTTGCCTGCGTCATCTTTTCTTTTCTTGTGTTTCCTTATTTTGAAATCCGAGCTGGAGGACATTTTTAGAGAAAGTTTTATTTTATTGGGTTTGGGTTTGCAGTTTGGGATCAGTTTACTTTTACTTTTACTCTACTTTGGGGAGTTGGTTAAGCAGCCCTCTGGGGAACATTCCATTGGTTGCTATCAACTTTAAATTGCTTTCTCATTCTTGTACTTGGCTCAATAATTAGTTGTGCTCTTGTTAAATAATCAGTTTTAAGCAGACAATAACCTATCAAAAATTTCTTAGTAGCCTCTGGCATTGGATGCATAAAAAATAAAATATTCGGCATTTTGATGTTTCCAAAAAGAGGGTTTTTGGATGCCAATAAGTTTTAAAAAATTGTATGTGCTGGCCAAAATTGCGGGAATTTAAGTAATTCGGCATTTTTGGCATAAACAAAATGCGGCAGCTGAGCTATTTTTTATGGCTAGTTAGACATTGTTCAAGTCTAGAAATGATTAATCTCAGATTCCAATTTAATTGCTGTCTAGTTAGAGCCGAGATAATTTTAATTAATTAGCTGATTGTGGGAATAAAAATGAATCTTGATTAAGCCAAGTCCAGAGACCTCGGAAACTTTCAACAATAAGCGCAAACTACATTACTTCTTATTTCATTTCTAAATGCGGATTTCATTTCTAAATGCGGATTTCATTGTTAATTAAGGATTAATCCTTTAACCAAACAATGCAAATAAAATACAGTCATAATCACAAGAAACTTGATATCTCTCATCTTGGTTTCCTTAAAACCTTATAGTAATTTTAATGGTGTGAATAATTTGATCTCATCAAAGGTGATTGACAGTAAGATAGCTTAAAGTAGCCATCAAAAAAATTCCAAGTCAAAACCAAGATTAAAACAATTATTTGGATGCACGAATTTCCACAAAACAAATTGGAGGTTCGTGTTTTTATCTACAAGATGAATTTGCATTTGCATTAATTATTCCAGCGGATACTGACCATTTGGATTAATTGGTAAAAAATTCTCATACTGGGGGAAATGACTCATTAATTTAATATTGGCATGCAATGCAGCCAGATAATTGAGATTTCATAATTGTAGGAGTTTGATGAAAGCTTAGCTTAGCTAGCGGCTATCTAACATTTTCCTGCATTTTTCTAAAATTTTAAAAGGTGTTGGATAAGTTAAGCCTGCAATTTTTGGACATGTACTTTTCCGGTATTTTGCTGTTTCAATTTGCAGAATCTCATTATTTAATTTACTCAACAGAAGAGAATTGCGGCCTTATGTTGAATTCCCATCCCATCCTGAGAAAATCGTGATGGACAACAAACAATTGTTGTGTTCTTGGATAATTTATTTCCGCCCTTAGTCCCATTAGTGGTAGAGTCAATTTGAAATTTTATATCTGACTCCTTCATATTTAATTACAAAAGTCTGTATTAATTAGGGATTGGGATATTGAGCTGGTGTTTGTGGGGTAGGTGTGGTTTTGTGGCTGCGAAATTCCTTTGTGGCAATAAATGAGTGTTTTACATGGGAGTGGAGAATTTGTATGCGGGTTTTGGCTCGAGTCAGGGTCATTTGCGTGATGTGTCTGTCTGTCCGTCTGTCTGTCGGAAATGATAGGATTAGCTGATCGTCTTTTTTGAAACTTGGTTATAGCGTCAATCGAGTTTGAAAATTGACCAAATATTTGGAAATGGTGGGGATGAAAAAATATGAAAAATGGCTAATTTCGGCAAAAATATTAAATTTGAATTTTTAGAGTTCGATTTTACATAAAAAGTTGTATCATAAAACATTTCTTGAGCCCTTACAATGTTTTATGCGTGTTTTAAAACGCAAAAATATTTTGATTGTAAAATGTATTCTTGCCATTTGTAAACAAATCCCTGGCTCGAGCTATTTTTTAATACATGGACAAGTTTTTTTTTGCAACACATTGTGCTGAGAAAATAATGGACTGTGAAAGTGATAATTTTTTATGGCTCCCGATTTTTTACAAAGGAGAAAATAAATTGAAATGTTAACCACAGTTTAGTGTAGGGAAGAGGGAAATATTTGATTTGTAAATTGCAGCATGCAAAATGCGAGTAGTGATTACATTTAGATGATATCTATCCCAGTCGAGTTTTGCTCATTGTTATGTCATATTGGGATTGTGAGCTGAATATTAAGTGTCTGAATTTATTTAAACTGGCATTGGCTGAGTTGAGTGATGAGGATGTAGCATTGTATGCATATTTCTTATTGTTGTTCTATTTCTGAAATGATTGTTATGGAGATGGGCATCTACGTGATTTGGTCACTTGTTAAGCTCCTTTGCGTCAACTTTAATTCAGGAGAAATGCTATTTTTAATTACATGTGACATTGGTTGTTAAACGAAGATTTTATTGCAACAAATATTCATAAAAAATCTAAAAAATTTGTTATTCCAAAATTTGAAATCTGATTTTCATAGCATTTTAAATAATGAAACTGAAATTCCCACGACAATTTTAGGATTGTTTAGAGTATATTTTACAAATATCAAAACCTTTTTTATGAATGCCAAAACGTCAATATATTTTTTGTCAAAAGTACGTCTGAAAATTATTGCCAAATCATTAATTTACGTACATATGCCATACAATTGGTTGCCAGATTCAATCTTTCATTATTAACCAGTAACAAATACAAATGTCACTAAACTTTGACATAAAGCGAGTATCCTTGGTAAAAACCATTTCCGATCATTTGCCGAGATACGAGTAGAAAAATGCAGCAAGTTTCAGCTTCAGCATCAAAACGTTTTTTGCTCCCATTTCCTAAACAATGTTTGTAACAATTGAACCCAGCCTACGTCAATTGTTGGTCTGTAACATGATACGCATCCTTTTCCACGGAATTTCCAGTCACAGACCAAATGTAAATTTTAGCTTATAGCTTTAAAATAGAGTTCAAGGTTATAGCATTTAAATTCAATCAGCATTCATAAAATTCATTAAGCCCAATTGTCAATTCCCCTTAATTCTCCCATTGTTTACTTACAAAATTCAATTGTTATGTTGGGGACGTGCAAATATTTGCAGATGAATTGCAAAACCATTTGCCATATTTATATGATAAATCCTCAATTTGCAAAATTTGGAATGCAGATTTATAATTCTCTTTTCATATGCATAGTCACATAATCACAGAGTTCATCATCTAATCGGATTATTTCTCGAGATTTTCCAAGATTATAAAGCTGAGTATAAATCATAATCGAGTATTTTAAATAAATAAATCTTGTTTGGCACATGGGAAATTGATGATTATGGATTTTTAAACATCAAGGAAATCTCACACCTGTCCTGTCACGACCTCCAATCCCTATAATTTATTTAAGCCCCATGATTTATGCCTTGATTTGTTTCAAGAAGATTAAAATTTCTGGTAAAATGCTAATCCGAAATTTCCCTGAAACTCACGAATTCCAATTTGCATACTTGTAATTAGCCACACATTGGAAAATCCATTTCCTTTTTGGTATTATCTTTTACAAGCACGGCATTTCATCAAATATCCAATTTCCTAATAGGATTTTGTGATGGGATGAGAATTTTGGGGACAGTTGGAAATAAATTTAGTAAACGGGTGTAATAGCGTAGCGGAGAAGATATTTGACAAATTGACCTTATTTGACCCTCAGAGTTAAACTTATTTTTTTCAAAATTTTTCGTCGTATGGACACAATTGTGCATATGACGATGGTCATTTTCATCAGTGAGTGTGCAAGTTCTTCTACTTTGTTTAGAATTGGTCTTGCTGACAGACGGACAGACAGAGCGTACAGATATTGTAGTATGAATAGCATGTTGTGATATCAACCATCAGTAGCCTCTTATTTATGTGGCTAGACCATGCAATATACAATTTCCACAGTTCCATTTCGTGATACGAGATAAAATCTGAGAGTGGACAGCCATCGATTGGTTTTGTCCCATTTCTACTTGTGTGTTGCTTTGTCTTGATTTATTTCCTTTTTGTTTCATAGAATGTGTCGTTTTTTAACCCAGCTGCTAGTCACAATATCAAATATCTGGTAAAAAATCCTAAAATGCACCTTCTCTAAATAAATCATGGAACCGGAAATTGGGAAAAGTTCCATTATGAAAACAGAGATGAAGCGTGTAAAAGCTAATTTTCATCCTTCTGTTTAAAATGATGTGTGGCTTTAGATCCCTATTTTATTACCTTACAGTATTCAAAGGAAATAAAAGTGGGAAATGGAGTGGAAAGAAAATGGAAATCTTGTTCCATTAGCAGAATGGATTGAGGCAAAAACAGCTCTTTCTGATTATGATTTCATCTCTTTGCTCCGTGTGAATGTTAATATTAAGAGGGATTTTAAGGGAAATTTGTGGCAAAATTTGAAATTTGTGTCACTACTTGGTAACAAAACCACCAGTAATCCGACTTGGTATAAACCTGTTTACCAAAGCTGTAATAAGTTTACTACTGTATGGTACTAATTTATCACCAAACAGTGTAACAAAATCAACACCGAACAATTATCCTTAAAATCCCTTTTCACCTAAAAAATCCCATATATCCACCACCTAAAACACTTACTTAATCCATCTGGTCAACACGAAGATAATTCTCCTAAAACAACCAAACTCTTTTTGCCATAAGATCCACTTTCTCTGACTTAAATTGCTTACTTTTTCCCAGTGAAAGTAAGTATTTCTCGGAGGTGAAATGGAGTTTGTACGTGACGAGATAAAAG
Organism: Proisotoma minuta; assembly: GCA_034698145.1. Lineage (NCBI taxonomy): Eukaryota > Metazoa > Arthropoda > Collembola > Entomobryomorpha > Isotomidae > Proisotoma > Proisotoma minuta. The sequence goes on from JAQIXN010000666.1 coordinate 13,713, forward strand.
TTTATTCTATTAAGACAATTATTGCGAAAGCAAACATCATAAACTCTCATTCGTAGCCCATTAGCCCGTTGTGATATGATAGTAAAACAAAATTAGAATAATAAATGCCTCACATTACGGAGGAATATGAGCCTGGGTCTGAAATAAGTATAAATCTTTCTCTTTTTACTGAGCCCTCTCTATAATTTATACCCCGTTATTTAAACTGGTTGAGAGTAAAATTACTGAGACATGAAAAGACATCCTGGAGAGAAAAAAAGGAAAGTATTTTACTTCCTGGTAACATTACGAGTAAAATTCTTTCTTTGTGGGAATCAGAGTAAAAAGTTCTCTTTTGGCAATGTTCAAACATTTTTTTAGCTTGTCAGAAACACATGCCATAAGCACAGGATTCTTTTGTACTACTGCTACTGCTGTCGAAATTCAAATAATCATTTTTACATTTGTGAAAAGTCTAATTCGATTTGGAGGGAAGAATGTTGGGGTTAAGACGAAGATATGGGATTTGCAGTCGGAAGCCAACTTTGTTTAAATACAACTTTGTCATATTTCCCGAGGCTGGGTAAACTTTGAGAGTTGACTTCACTTTTGTGGTTCTGGGCACTTGAGTAAGGAAATGATGGAATGGAAAAGTTTTCTTTGTAGTTACTAGGCATGTTGCCCGAATATTTACAGTTGTAAGGTAAACATTTGCTAATTAATTGTAATACTCGGAAGCCAACAATAGGGAAACTTTGGGCACACAATGGAAAAGAAACTTTTAATGATGGCTCGACAAAACAAAGCAAAACAAAGCAAGGAGCCATGTTTTGTATTAAGATATGGAGAAAGTATCGATCTCTTATCTAAAATAATACAGAAGCAAAACTCATCAAGTTTATGTATGTGACCCACTTTCCCTTCATTTCATTGCCAGGGATGTTGAATTATTTTATTTATGGAGCCAAGCTCAAACCACATCCTCATTCAGGATGGAAGAGAGTGAATGAAGAGTGAAATTAAATGTCACTCACTCCAAAAATGGCTGGGGAATATTTGCATAAAGTAAAAATTTAATTTCCTTTCCCCACCTGGAAATTGTGGTGAAGGGAGATAAAGTAAACATTTATTCCTTTCTATTGATTCATTCATATTTATTATGCAACTCGCAACTCTTCATCTCGGTTATATAACTAAAATATTAATATACAGTAGGGGGCTATAAAGAATTTATAAAATCATGGGATTTTATTGTTTTTTTGGGTATCATAATCTACTACTTTTAGACCCATTTCAAATGATTTTGGCCTTTAAATTAAGTTATTTTCGTCCAACTGTAATTGGCATTGTTAAATTTTATTTTGATATTTAAAGGGGAATTTGATATGGATCTGTTTAAATCAATTTAATCTATAAATCCTAAAGTTTCTTTCAATTTGTTTATGTCAGCATGTTTCGTAGTTTGGGGTTAAAATGCTGGGTTAGCAAAATTTAAATTCCCGCTAAAATTTTGGATATTATAGAGGAAAATTTGTACACATCAAATATTTTTTAGCCCCCATTTTCAAATAAAAGTCTCGGGTTTGAACCCAGCGACATAATTTAATGTAATCAAAAGTTATTACGGCTGATGCTCACTCTAGATAAATAATTGTGGATTTGACATTTGAAATTATTCCATAATTGCGGCTAACTCAAGATCAGGTTCACATAGATAAATTGCAATTAGATTTAAAGCCCGAGAAGAAAAAATCCAATTAGAATCAAATTGATTAGAAGGAGCTACCTTTTGTCTTTCCCTTCCAACTCATTTCGTTATCTGGCCGCTTATCTCATCATTATTTTGTAATAGCCAACAACTGCAACTTCATGATAAATTAGAAGACATAAATTAGCTGGGAATGGAAATCAAAGTCCCTATTGTTGGTGTTGGTAATAAGATAGCCCATTCAACTTTTTTAAACCGGTTTTTTCCTGCCAATATACTTTATTGCACTAGCACAACAAATTCTTGTAATATTGGTGTAACAATGGAGCGAAGCATTTGATCAATTTTTGACCTTTTTTGACCGCTGATCTTTTCTGTGGTCGAAGCTTAAAAGAGATCAATTTTAAAATGACATGTTTCGTCACTTTTCGTCACCTACGAAGTGACGTTTTTGTGAGACGGACAATTAGTTCATATATTAATTGTAGCTTCGGTGCAAAATAACCTGAACATTGAGAGTTAACTTCTAAGGTGTAGAAAATATTTCAAAATATTTTGAAAAGCTGCCCGAATTTTCGCAAAATGAGAAAAGAAATGCTTTTAAGTAATTTTCTCAGGATGGATGATTGACATTTACATAATGCTCTAAACTGAGACTAATGTTGTCTTTGTTAATCTTGAGAATCTTGGTTTGAAATAATTTGCTCTGCATGTGCGCTTTTCCTTTACATGCTCCTCTTTGTCGCTCTCGCCGTTGGTGGCATTACATTAAATAAAATTTTATTTTGTAGTTCAAATAGTTTAAAGTTTGTGGAATTTTATTTTGTTGTTCTGTTTAAACATTTGCGACTGAAAAGCGATTTTAAGGAGGATTTATGTTACGGCAGACATTTAAATTTTGACGGCCAAAAATTAGGACCTCATCAGTTTACAGAATAAACTAAAATTTCCACAAGAATTTTCGCATTTATAGTCACAATTTACAAAGGTTCTTAATGAGAATCGGATTCAAGATAAATATGTCAGACTATGAATAAATCCACTTTGAAATTACAATAATTGCACAATTAATTGCTTAATTACCGGCAACGGAAGAGAAATATTTTATGCCAATCATTTATTATCTGACCTCTGAACGATAAAATAAAACAGTTTTCATTAAAAGGGAAAAACGAATTAAATTAAGTTTATTACAAAAATCCACAAGATTTTTTTATTTTTATGATTGATGATGGAAAAAAATCCTGACCGCAGAAGTTTTAATCAATTTTATAGTGCAATTGCAATAGCGCTTGAGCCTGAGCTAAGATACATTTTACGGAGTGGGCAGTAAAAATATTTTTATCGATATTTTATGACCAGCCACCAACCAACAAATAATGAAATGAGACATTACATGAATTGGATAATAAATGGCCAACTTGTTGTGCAATAAAAGCCCAAATCGATTCAAATTATTGGATAGTAGAAGCTATCAAAAGATAAAATTTGAACTGGGTCTTTGATTTATCGGAGATGATATTATTTTGTGGTTTTGGGTATGAAATGGATTTTAATAAAAATTTGACAGCCATATAAACTCCTTAATTTTGGGTTGTGCTCTTAAAATTAAGGTTAAACTGCAAGGATATCATTTTTAAAAAATCCCTTTTCATATGAAAAGTCACATCTGCATTAATTTGACGACGCATTATATTTTTTTTTGCAAACGGGGTAATTTAGGATACAATTGAATAAAATTCCATATTTTACATTTTTACATAATGATCTTGTACACTAAAATTTAATTTGATTTGATATCACAGCAGCCCAAAAGTAAAACTAGTTATGATTTAAACTTGTCCTTGAAATAAGATTTCACACCTGTCCTCTCACCTTAAATCTCAACTACTTTAAAATTCAAATCAGTCGGTGAGGATCAGCTCAAAGAAAGTCAGTCATTCTGGTTTTGATTTGGTGACAATTTACTTTTATATGGTATTACATACAGTAGGCATAAAAACTTTTATGGAAATTGATTGCTTGTGTTGTGTTGAGTCTAAGAATTGCATTGCATTGCATAATAAATTTTATTGAGATGAGCTGACACATTTTATTGCAAAAGGTGAGGATTAAATTATGATCTGTGGCATGTCTATAAATCATTGTTAAAATTCGCGGAATTTAAAAATATATATATTTTTTCGGAACATTACAATTTTGCGCTGCGCTGTTCTTTATCATTTGAATGATTCCCAATTTCAAAAAACTTTTTTCGCCACCCTAAAAGTTGTATATAAAGTTTAGCTCCAAAACTCAAAACACGTAACATTTTTATTATGAAAGGACATTAGTCAAGAGTGACAAGTCCAATTTGGACAAAAAAGCAGTAGGGGTCCCGCCATATAAATTTTGGTCTGGATTAGATGATCTCATTAGAGGTTGACAACAGCCAATTTACTTTTTACCACTTTTTACAATTCTCCCTTAATGGGAAACTGTTTTATAATAATTATCTGAATTAGATGTCAGCCCAAAAATATAAACTAATGTAATGCCCATCATCATCCAACTCAATCTCAGCTCAGCTTGAGCCCTGGACAATGATGACGAGGCAAAAAGCTAGAGAATTCTGTCTTAATTCAACTTTTTTAAGATTCCGAGATAAATAAATGTCGACCTAAATTTTTGTGTTCTGTTGCCAGTTTAAAGGATGGATCAATGGCTTCCATTCTTCTGCTTTATGTGCTGGCTGTAAAATATAAACTTCAAGTTTCTCATTAAGTTTAAGTATCTGTAAAATTAATATTGCCATTGCTGCTCCTTAGATAAAAGTGCATTCATGCATTTCCACAAGTCAAATCAAGCAAAGTTCACATTCATATTCAGAAAGGTTTAGTGATCATGAATAAATTTGGAGGATTAGTTTTGTGAATGGGAGGGACTATTTTATATACTCAATGCCTTCATAATTTTGTATCTTGGGTCTCTGCCGAAATTTTTCTTTAAACCGTTGTGAATTTAAAATAGGAATTGAGTCATTTAAGGTGTTTGAATGTTATTTGCTCGACATAAAGCTATTTTTCTGTCTGTCTGTCTGTCTGTTTGTCAAGCTTGGGTCTTGTTTTTTGCCTAATCGGCAATACAAATGTTAGGGTTTAAAAGAATTGCTTCAACATTTAGTTGGCGAGCTATATATTTTCAACCATTGAACTTACTATTTATACAAGTTCTTGTTTCTAAAATAAAACAGGCCGCAGACATTTCAAAGAAAAGTTGAGAAAGTAAGGTAAACTAATTTAAGGAAGGGTGCTGAACGTGACAATTTTATCTTTGGCAGCAATCTGATATCTCTAAAACTCATAAAGTTCAAAAAGTCATGTCATCTGCTCTTTGTTCTTTAAATCCTTTGAGGGAAACATGTTAATGGCTAACAGCAGAGTGGAGCAGAGCTCAAATATTTATTACTTCAACGGCCCTTCATTCACTGAAATGGGACCAAGCCTTTCTTTGTCAAGGACTATAGGCACTTTGGCCGTGATGACAGACAAATAATTAGAGTTTGGGTTGTAGGTGTGATTGTGCAGATAAAAAGGGATTTTAAGGGGAATTTGAAATACAAATATTTCCTTGTATGATTAAGTTTTGACATCCTAGAGTTTTTACTTCAATTTACAGATTTTGTGGCAACAATTAAACAAAATTTAAGGATCCTTTGGGGAAAAGTGCGACAATGAGACAACTCCGTCCAACTTTTGTCTCTCGGCATTCAAAACTTTAAATGGGATTATTACCTTGAAGTTCACGTTATGAATAATGAATTAAGTGATGCTTCGTTGATGTAACGAAGCGTCACTAAAGTGGACAACGAATTGAGACAAGTGGCAATAAGCTAATATAACTCCACTGCTATATTTTTCTATAATTTTAAATTGTTTCTTATTTCAAGGGAAGGAATTTAAATCCTGAGCTTCAAAGAAGAATCCAAGAATTGAGGATAAAAGTTTATTTTATTTTATGCTAGAAAAGAGAAAAGTTTTAGTGGGAATTGGCTGCTGGCTCGTAAAGGACATGGCGTAGAAATTCTAAAGAGACAAGCGCCTTTGGGCGTTACGTAATAAAATAACAGAAAAGATGTTAACGTAAAATTCAAGCCTGTTTTCCTCTTTTGCTTAATCGAGTGGATATTTTGACAATTGGCTGCATTTGAAAATGGATTTTAAACACAAACATTTCCATGTTTTTGTAGAAATTTTAGGCAACATTTAAAATCGCATTTTGCATGAGCCCTCACAAATATTTCGACTGCCAAGAGAAGAAAGTAATTTCAAGTCTTAATTGCTCCGAGGTATTACAAACTCAATTTGATATTTCCTTCCCTGCCCGCTGTAGTGGAATTAATTGAGTTAGAACCCGTCGAATTTTTGGCAACCGAAAAATGCTGAACTTTAGCTTTCTTAGAATCTTGACCAAAAGATAAGATGAAGATTTCTTTTACCCATCTGAGATGACAAGGAGAGGAAAATGCAGCCAAGAATTTCTCCAAGAGAGATGAAAGGATGGGGCTAATGGAAGAGATCGAGATCGAGATCCACTTTACTCGATATAAGTACATTTAAAATTGGAATTGGGTTCAAACACATAACAAACAGAAGGCTCAGGAAGGGATGGAACTGGTGAAATAAAGTGCAAGAGACGAGCAACCTGTCGGCGGATGCAATGTTTCACTTGTTTATGATTTATGTTGTCTTTAATTAAAGAAACAGGATGTCACTCCACATTCTTGAGGAGATAAGGCATTGTTCTAAATAAGCCGACAAGAGCAAGAGCAAGGGATAATAAATTAAACGGGTATGAGTGGTGTGACTCTTTATGTTAGTAGCTTCATTTTTAGAGCAAACTTCCGGTCAACAAAATATAGGAAAAATGGATAGATATAAGATTTTCTGGGATATGTGGTTTACCATGCAGATTATTGCTTTGTTTGTTAAGGATCACCCAGAAATTCCTAAGGCCAAAAACGATGCCATAGACCAAATCCCAAAGGGATAGGAGCCAAGTCACGCCACAATTCCAATGTTCTGTTGTCAGCTCAATTCATATTCCCATTAAATATGTACATGTATCACATAACATGTATTCAAATTTCCCTTGATACTTTCCCAAAATTCCCTTCATAATCCCATGCATCTAACTTTCTTTTATCTCGTTGACATCTGGCTGCCTTTTCAGCAAAAATTAGAAACTATAATTAACCGCATTCGCACTCTTGCTGCTCTGCTTTCACTTACGGAGAAAGCAAGTTTCACTTTGCTCTAAATAAAACAAGACATGAGTCGCGGTTGGAATACAGAAAGGAGTATGTTCCGGGAAAGGGAAATTTTGCTGCATCTGCAGACAAGTTGTGGCATATTGAATGTAGGGCTTACCTATGAGGAAAAGGATGCACGTGGAGGGAAAAACCCAAGTTGATGTTGATGTTGATCTCCACATTTTGTGTATTATTCTCAGAATTTTACATTCAGAATTATCCTTTCTTCAAATTTTAAAGTTGGGTGGATTTTTATTATTGATCCATTAACTTCCTGATTAAAAATTGGCTTTATATACTTCCTTTTCTCTGCAATGATCAAAATACAACTGCTTTTCCGGCTTCTTTATTTCTTTTTTTGTGGTTGCTTTGCCACGTCCGAAGAGAGTGGTGGAATGGTGATTGATTATTTCATCCCGTCTGGCCACTTCTTATCCTAATTTTGGTAAAATTGCTTGGAAAATCAATATTTCTTGACAATCCGGGAGTAAGAGTTGAAAGTGGGTTTAACAATAAATTTTTACGAAGTTGAAATCCAAGCCCAGCTCCAGGTGAAAGTCTCTGTTTTATGGGGCTGAAGTTTTCCTGAATTTGGGAACAAACAAAAGCACTTTTAAAATGGTTTTAGGGCATTTTCATAACAAAGCAAATACAAAGGGTAAAGTAAATAGCTGGATTGGATTGTACTATTTTATGCTATGCCGTATCCCTCCCTCAGGAGAAGCTTATACTTTACTTTAATTGAATTGAATTCAGAAACAGATTTAAGGCTGAAAGGTTTGGAAAAGTTAGCTAACTTGGTTCTAGATTATTCATGATAGTTGGGTGTGGATGGTAACACTTTTTACGCCGTGTGAAATGTGAAATGAAGTGGAGGGAGAGTAAGTGAAAGTGGGAGCAGTAAATGGAAAACTTTTACTTTTGTGGAGAAAGTTGTGGGTGTGGAGGTGAAATGGGATTTGGGATATTCCAACATTTTAAGGTATAAATTGTAAAATTGGGGTAAGAAGTTGTATTTTGGTTTTGTAGCATTTTAAAGTCAAATTCAAAATTTGCAATGAATGAAAGAAATTTAGGATAAAATTCCATTTTTCTTAAAATATTGCTCCAACTTGATATTCACATAAAGGATGATTTACAAGAGAGAAATGAGTGGACATTAGATTTCCATATCAGACGGCATAAGTTCCACAAACTTTCACCTTTTACTTTCACTTCTTGAAAAAGAAAAGCTGTAAATTTATGGGGAAAGTTAAAACACGTAAAAGTCTCGCTCCGCAGTTTGCCCATTTAATTAGTTTTTGAAGCCATCAATTACGGGATCAAATTCAATGAGTTTTGAACTCTGATAGTACCTAAAAAAAGCTTTAAGTATGTTTTCCCTAAAAGCAGCAAACTTTGCAATTAAAAGGGTTTTAAAAGAAAAATTGATATGCGCACAATTTACTGTATATTCCGCATTTTATTCTAATTGCGTAATCTACAAATAAACCTGAAGTCTCATCTTACCTTTTGCCCAGACAGCTCGGGTTGGTTGGAGTTGTCTGGCCACAGATTAACAATGTTTCATTACTATTAAGTTACAGATTGAGAATTTAGATAACAATTTGAGAAGTTTGATAACCACAATATACAAAGTTAGAGCTAAAGCACGGCAAATGTTTGGAGATAATTTGGCAATCTTTGTGCGGGATGTTTGTGAGTTGTGTGGCGTTTGAAGGACTGAAGCAGACTGAGATGTGGCAGAGGATGTGACCGGCTTAAAGCATACGCATTCACTCCTTTCGATTCACAACTCTTGCCACTTTTCAGCTCAATTTTACTAAGGCAAAAACTGTGAAACTTGTGAAGTAATGTAAAACTTTGGAAAAGCAGTGAGATTTTTGCCATTTTAGGGAAAGAGATTGAGTTTGAGGGTTAGTAATTAGCTTAAGATCAATTTTGTAGTTTCGATTAGAGTGTAATTAACTTTGAGAGCAATTATTTTATGGGATTGGATCATGCTGGCTTTGATAATATTTATATAATATTTATATATTGAAAGAGATTTTAAGGAATTTTCAATTTCCAAACATGTTCTTCCACAATTTATAGAACCAATGGAAATAACAAAATTGCAGGAATAGGCATGAAGTAAAATATGTTGTATTTGGATTTTAAATTTTCTTTAAAACCATTTTTTTGTTTAATTGCAAAGTTTGAAGCTGGTTCATTTTTAATTTTATTGGGAAATTACACTTTGATTAGGCATAAATAGCAATTAATTTAAAATACTTGCTGTAAATTACATTTTAATAACAGAGCAAAGAGCAAATCTTATCTTTGCTCTGCATCACATTTGCTTGCTGTGGATGTCAATCAAATCCAATGTTGCAGTGATTTGGCTTGACTCTTCACACTATTTCATGAGCTCATTCTCCGAGTGTTCAAAAGCTTAATCTGGGCTAATTAATTAATTTATGCACGAGGGAATCACATGCGCTGCATTACATTGCATTGCAGTAAAATTGTGCAATTCCCAACAAATCTTGCAATAACGGGAAATGTCCAAGTACTTAACTTGAACTGCGACTGCTACTGTTTGGCCAATTAATCCACTTCATTGGCTCCTCCACTTTGTATCAAATGTGTGGATGGACAGAGCTCGAGGCAGGGATTTGTATCGCCCTCACTTTGGGTAAACTTTGTAACCCAACCCAAACTAACAATGATACAGATTTTCATTTCAAAAAGTGTTTTAAATTGACAAACATGTGCAAAATTTGGAAACGAGTGGTGAAACGGGTTGACTCCTGTCATCTTTCAGGCAGACGGACAGACGGGTGGAATGGGAGCCCAAGCCCTGGGTCGAGCTAAAAACAAGTTTAATTGTGCATGACCGTGAATTAATTTATGTAGATGGTAGCTCTGGCTGTATGTATTGAAGACAGTTGATCTCGTAATTTACAATGTAATGATACTTAGCCATCCAAACCACACCCAGACTTGATTATTAATTCCGACTATTTTATGACGTCTTGTCCCATCGTAAATTGTTCTCATTAAATAAATTGTAGTAGGCTAACTAAACAAAGGTTAATAAACATGTCGAATTAATTGACGCATGCTGTTTGGTTTGTAAGCTTAATGGCGTGATAAATTCTTAGGATATGTTTCTCCTCCGAATTTGCGTATGCAAAATTGACCAAGACAAAGAAGCTTCGGCTAAATCATTGACCATTTAAAATATCTGTAAGCAACATTTTTTCAATGGTTTTCAACTGATTTGCATTATTTTTTGGTTAAAATTGAGTTCATAACCGACATGGGCCTATCGTAATAATTGTTTTAATAAAGGTATATAATTTGCGTTAAATTTTGTTCAAGAGAAAAATATTTTGTATTCTTAAAGGGCTGAAAAATATGGATGTACAATTGAGTAAACGTTGTGACATGCAAAAGGTCAAAGTAAATTCAATGTTTTAATCTCATAAAATCTAAGTATCTCTTGCTGTATATCTCTAGTTCCCTTGTGCATACAAACCCGTATAAATTAGTTGGCAAAAATGCAACATCAGCTAAATTAAGGGGAGAAATGTAAATATTTTGCAATAGTATGTGTTTACATATTAAATAACCCAAAAAGTGTAAATATTTATTCAAAGAATTATATGGATTTGGTCCGTTTGTTCCATCTATTATAGAGGAGGGAGCAGTCTGGCCACTAAACTTTCTCCTCCAAGGAGAAAGTTAGTTTTTCCCCATTGTAGATGGGATCTGCGGGGCAAAACTTGGCTGAAGGGAAATTGCATAGAGATGCATCTAGCAACTTTGACAATGTTGAAATTGGCTGTATTTTGCAACACTTTTAGCATAGATATTTGTATTAGTAGCCATCAGAGTGATTTAAACTGATTTTTAGAAGCATAGCACTGCAATGGGATTTGAATTCTAAGGGGTCAGTATTAATATTTGTTTTTTTTTTTTCACTTTTACCTTTCTCTTGGACATGAAACTTGTCAACGATGGATGTGCATGTATTACATAAATTTAGGTGTTTGCAAAGGCAAAGGTCGTAATTTAAAGCCGAGGTTGGATTTCCCTCCTTTGATTATCTTCCACGTATTGTACTCTTTTATTAATCCCAAGGGAGTTTTCTCCAGAATATTTCAGGGAAAGAAGATAATAAAATGCTACCATTTTCATAGATATTGAACCCACATTGCACCTTTCCCCAATAAAGAGCAACATGGATTTTGCAATTCCTGATTTATTATCTTGTTTCTTCCTCCAAAATAATGTCAACTCCACGTAAAATCATGAAAATATTCCTAATAAATCTAGAAATGTCAGACGAGGATTTCTCTTTGATATTTCTATTACATTTTCCTAAAAGGGAAAGTAAAAGAGAAATATATTTATGTGAATATCTTATTGATATTCCTGCATATTTAATGATAGAAAGGAGGCTTGCATTGCATCTTTTTGAGCATATTTATGTTATGGAATTTATTTTTCAAATGTCGTGAATCGTAGTGTCTCATTTTTCGAGAATATTCCGCTATTTAAACGCCGAATCTGCAAAAGTTATGCTCTACAATATTTGGTTTATTCTCAAAGTGTTTCCCAACTAAAACAAAAGAATCAATTAATTTCAGTTTCAGGCTACAAATGAAAACAACTTTCACAACTTTCTCTGGAATTTTCCTCTTGTTGTCATTATTTTAGTAGAAATTAAAAGCCATCGGAACGTGGATATTTTGATCCACAAAATGCTTATTATGGGATGAATCACAATATTACTAATTCTTTGTCTGTCTGTCCGTCTGTCGGTAATTCTCTAATGCTTTGCCCTGAAAAGCAACGGGGCAATTTGAGATTCGTCAAAAACCTTAAAATCTTCACCCATCCTTACACCCGTTTACAAAGCTTTATCCCTATTCAATTCATTATGATGGGATGCACATCAAAAGGCTGGAATGTGTTTAATTAGTTATCGGGTTAATTGTTTTGCTCAACTCCACAAAATGAGGATTAATGGCGTTGTATGCAATCCACACTTGACCTATAGATCAAAGAAATTATATTATAATACCATTGAAATTAATTTAATAAATCACTGCCTCTAAAATTCCTCCACTCCACGATATGTTAGTAACTCGATTGCTGTTAAAACCTCATTAGGACAAGAACTAAAGGCCACAATGAGTAATTAGAGAAATCCAATACGTTTGAGGATAAAAGGGATTTCACCCAACCTTAACATAACATAACCCATAAGCTAAGCTTTACTTTCACCTATGAAGATGTGATAAGAGGCGGATGGGATGCGTTGTGGTTTAGTTTCACACTCCATTTGCTGCCCTAGTTGCGGTTCCCTTGTTCATACTCAAATTGGTTTGTTTCTAGGATTTGTCTCTGCTCCCATTTCAAACAAATTTCCCCTCCCTTCCCATATTTACCTCTAAAGACTAACCACAAACATAGCATTTTGTGTCATTTGCATTTACAACCTCCATCTTTTACCTGGCCAGTCCTCCAAGGAGTAATTTTCAATTTGGGTCAATCTTAATTTACTTTCACCTACCTGTTTTATTTTCCTAGCCATTCATTTCCTCATAAGGGAACAGGGGATTTGGGCTTGGGAAAATAAATCCCCCCAAGCTTGAAATTAATGGGTTTGAATTTAAATTTTGAAGGGATCAAAAGCTCCATAATTTCTTAATTTTATAAGGGATTAAGTACAAAGATAAGAAAAATTAACGGCAACTGCAAAACTTGTAAAACTTTGGGTATTTTAAATAAAATTATGCGGAGGGGTAAAAAGCCCCTTGTTTCTGCCCTTTTGGCTTAATTTTGATAATGAAAGTAGTTGGAGAAAGTTGGATTAGATTGTATCGTGAACTTCGGCCCACACTTTCACCACTTGGCTAAAACCAAATTACATGTTAACAACTTTTGTTGCGTCCCAACTTTTAATGTGAAGTTGCATATGAAAAGGCAATTTCATGATAATTTTACATATGTATGCATATACCCAAATTCTCAGGATAACAAACTTAAAATTTCTGCAACAGTTTCAGGATTTATAGAGTAAAACCTGTGGATATAAAATTATCCTTGTTGATATGCAATCAGATACCAAACGTTTATGATATTTATTTTTCCCAACAATACAATCATTTGGCAAATAACAAATTGCGATTTTTGAAATTATTTTACTCTCTGCAAGCCAAGGAATCTATTTAATTAAATACTTGTGTTCTGCAATGGCATTTGCTAAATGAAATTGAACGTATATTCCCACAGCTAAAAGCATAAAACGCTCATCTTATCTCACTTATCCTTCTTGTTACATTACATCCAACTCAATTTTGCTGAGTAGCAGCAGAAGCAGAAGCTTCAGCCCTAAATATCACTCATTCCCCTGTTTTTCAGAATTTTGTTTTGCAATGGCGTTAAACATTTGCTTTTGCTCCTTTCTCCTTCCACTAGATTATGTTATGTACTACTGAGCAAATGGCTAAAAACGAAGCCAATTTTTATTGAATTCCCAAGAGATCTCCTCCCGGTTATTTTATTCTGATGCATCCCCAACTTTTGGTATTTTCTACATGAAGATCTAAAGAATATTTCGATTTCAAACGAGCACATGTCCAAATATGTCATTTATAATTACATGGGTATGAGAATTTTCCAAATATTATTGAGGAATCGAGTTTTCCGCAGCTTTTTTCGGAATGGCCACAAACTGGAGCATGACGAGGGTGTAGGTGAGACAGACGCTGAGGGCCGTCCCAAGGAAGGAATATGACAACTCGAAAAACTTCCATCCAACCATCGCGTTTTGACCCGGGGCTGCTTTGAGTATTTCTGGAATCCCTTCCAAGTCCCCCCACTTCCCCCCGACAAAAGATGCAGAAATTATGAGCTCTTTCTCCATCTCCACGGCCTAAAACAACATCTTCTTCTTCAACATCTTTTTCAAATCCGAAATTACATTGTGTACTATTACTTTATGATGAGTTTCTGCCGCGACGCCAAAGGATGTTATGTTTATGGCGTAAGTGGCGACAAAGAGGAGGGGGTGATACCACTCCCGGGTTTCTTTTTGCGGTCTTCCCATCGCGGTTGCAGTGAGTCCCAACTGATCCGCAAACAACACCAATAGAATGGGACCACTCATTTCGTTTATTATCCCAATCCTTTCCCGCATTCTTATCAGAGTCAACGCCTTATCCTGAAAAATTCACGTGCTATGCAATTTTTTTTACAAAAAATCGTCTATATACCTTAGGATTTTCCACGCTAATCATCTTTTCCCTAACATCCCCCACAATTTCCCGAAACGCGAGTGCGGACACCAGAATCATAATGTGCGTCAACTTTGTCACGACGCAGGTGTAAATGTAAAAAGAAAGGAGGATGACGACAAGTCCCTTCTCAAGTCCCGAACTTTCCTCAAACGTTTGCCCCTTCCGTGGCGTCATGTAGACGGAATTCAGGGCAAACGACGTCATATTGTCCAGCCACCTCTCGAACGTCCCAAAATACAAAATATCGTCAACTAGGACCCATCCCACCTCCAAAAACAGAAGTAGAAGAAGACCTACTTTCAAGAGCAAACCTCGACTACTCCCAGATATTTTAAGAGGTTTAAACTCAGGCTTTAGATTAAGAACAGCTCCAATTTTTAGTGGGTTGAACCAGATCAAGTAATATAGTAGGATGGTGTAAACAATTGCGCATCCCCGTCGAAATAGATCATATATTAGTTCTGGTTGCTTTAATATGTCGATAACTGCCATCCCCCCTTTCGTCAGCAGGGTGGAAGATGCCACTCCACAAATTTCAAAAAGTATGCAAATTACCTGGTAAAATACGTTAATTGTCTGTCTATCTTAATGTTTGGATGTCTGCTTACCTTGTGGGGAAAGTAACTTTTCAAACTAAAAGCCCCCTCATCCCCTTTGACGCGGATGGGGGACAGGCAAAGAAGGAAACAAATGTTGAAAAACAATGCCAAGTAGCAAGAAAATTGATAAGATGCTTCTTTAGACTGTTCTGGCACTGGAATTATTTCTTTCAAATTTTGGGGGTTAGTGTCAATGTTTCCGAGTTGGAATCGCCACCCATTTTTCTTGGAAAACATTATTAGGCTACAACTTGAAACAAACAAGAGAAAGGGATACTAGACAAACAAATTGATTGGATTTTTAATTGCATAATTTATTGGTTCATTAGCAAATTACTCGGTGGAAAATCTGGAAATAAATTAAACGTAATATTTAATTGCAGGATAGCATGCAATGCAACATTACACATGCTTTTAATATAATTTTTCTGGTAAATGTCACACAAAATCCAACTATTTATTTCACATCCATATTCCAACTTTATTACAATAGTTTCTCTTCTCTCCTCACTTTCACCAACCGAAGCAAAAATAAAGCTGGCTTTAATAAACTCAACTTGATGAGCGCAGCGCAGCGCAACGCAGCGCCTTTTAAAAACTTTCTACATTTAATAACATCCTAAAACTAAGTAATCAACCCAAAGTAATTAGTAGCTCATCCACAGTATATGACCCTATTAATTAGTAAACAAATTAAAACAAGGAAAACAATTAATTTTCTTCTTGGCATCTGCCGCATTTTTCTAGACAGCCCAAACTTTATTTTATATCCCAAGATACTGACTTTATGAAAATTTGATGAAAAATATGCCAAAATTAGTCCTTATTTTTTATGCGAGGAAGCTCCATTTGCACTTTCTTTCAACTTTCCTTCCAAATGTTATTCTGTCTGAAGGCAAGCCTAATTTAATTTCTTGTTTTGCAAAGTCAGAAACGTTTTGTGAAATCCTTCATTCTCATAAGAAAAATCGGGAATGAGAATGAATGAAGAGAAATGTTGGCGTGGGCAGATGTTAAATTGGATGTGTGGGAGAAATATTCATAACTTACAGGAGAAAGGGATATTAAAAGAGGCAGCGGATGCTATCGTATAAAATCAAATAAAATCTTTGAAAAAGATGTAATCATGTAGCGGAAAAATTTGGCTACAGATCTCAAAAAACAAGATAAAGGTTTTTTTATTAATTTTTAACTAAAAATTGCGAGTTGTGCCTCAAACTCAAACTTTTTTTTAAAATTGGTCAAAATCAAAATCAAACTGACCCAATTCATTTCAAAGCCAAAGGCATCTTTGTCAAAAGAATTTTCTTATATTCCCTTTCGTCATTCCAAAGCAGCATAAAAATAAAATGGTTGACCAAACTCACAATTTACGTCTTTCCCAGAGAAAGTTCACTCAACCGGTAATTTAGTGGGATCGTATAAAAAGGGTTCAAAATTTAGACTGACCACCTTTAAAGAATCCTCAAGCTTTTATTACTTATCCGCTGTCTCAAAGAAACTGTCTCTACTTAGAATTTAATAAAAAAATCCATTTACAGTTCCACAGTCACATTTCTTATTGCCAAAGTATAAAAACTTACACAACGCCCACTTAAAGTATGACAATTTGATTAAAAGTTTTCCAACTCAAGCTCTGCATGTCACACTTTTGAAGTCTTAATTAAATAGGTACAACTTTCAAGATTCTCAAGCAAAAAATAGACAATTAACACATTTTTTAGAACTTTCTTAAACTAAAGGGAATTTTCCTTCCAAACATTTTTCCATTTACCAGATCGATTTCCCATCCTCTGACCAGTCTATCATGATTTTCCTCGGGCAAAAGAAGCGATGATTTGATCTGATGTTTGCAAGGCATGATGGGATGTGAGATGATCCACTTTCACTTCCTCTCTTATCTTATTTTATATTTATTTTATGTATAGATTTATACACCTTGGGGATCCCCACTAAGCCCATTCTTCTTCCCTCCTCCTTGCAATTTGGCAAGACTAAACAACTGTGAAATATACACTAACTTGGAATTTTCTACATGAAATTCAAATTCCAAAACTGTTTCATCTTTTTGAAGAGAAAGTCTACTTTCTTTGACACTTTGATCTGTAAAACGATGCCATGATTTCAGTCAAAGTCAATCATTTCAATAAATGCTGATTTAGAAAAGTAAGTGTAAGTAACTGAGCTTTATCTTAATGGCCGACGCAATTTCAAGTAAGCTAACGATCACGTGAAATACTTAACTCTGAGTTTTTTTCGGGCTCCTTCCTTCCTTTTTCCCAACACGCAATGGGAGCGAGCGATACTTGAGAAAGCTGGAGAAAGTGAGCCCACTTCTGTTCACTTGTTAGATTAAGATTTACTTTCTCTTTTCATCCACGGAGAGTTGTAGTGCATGTAAGTGGGCCTCTAATGAGAACATTACTTTACTTCACACTTATTTTGGACAATGCAATGGAACGTTTCCTCAAACAACATCCCATTTTGGCAACCGCTTCGGCACTTTTTTTACCCTTTTCAATCCTAAACATGCAATTTGATCTTTTGTAGGTTTAAAGCTAAAGCTAAAGCCCTCAATCACTTGATGAAAGTTTCGATTTATCCCCGACCACATTTATTTTGTTTTGTGGAGAAAGTGGCAGTGGCAGTGGCAACAATAACACACTCCGTTGAAGTCTGAGGCTATAAAGCTCATATTTCGGATCTTCACCTATGACCTATAAAAGAATTAGACACGTTCTATATTGTCTATAAATTGACCAGGGTATAATTGAGTGCGAGAGAAAGTTGGAGTTGACAGCAGCAGCACTTGTTACCTTCAGCTTCGGCTCAAGTGGCTAATGAAATAAATGTCTATCTGTGTGAAGATAGCCTAGCCCAGCGCGACTTTTATAAGGAGAGGTCCCATGATGGAAAATGTTAAAAATTTTAA
>JAQIXN010000667.1:0-31501 GCA_034698145.1 Proisotoma minuta
CCAGAACAGTGGCGCCGGAACTGGGGGGATATTGGGTATATTATCCCCCCTGAAATTTCGAAAACTCCTATCCTTTCAATGTTAATTAAACCACGCCCACTGAAAAAATGCCTATCTCGTAATGTAAATATCCCCCCCACATCCCCCCTGTTCCGGCGCCTCTGATCCAGAAACTCGATACCAATTAATCTCAAATAAATATTTCAACGACTCATTAAAGGGGTGAGACAATTTGTAGATTATATGTTTCTTTTATGTCTTTCAAGCTCTTTTTATGGATTTTTATGTTTGGTTACTTGAGGTAAAAGCGGCACCAACTCAACTCATCATTGTATTTCAGTTATTTATGCTCATCTCCTTGTTAGTTAATATATCATTGACCGCCTGCTGATTTTTCGAAACCTGACTGAGCAAAGAAAACATTTAAACAACCTCCCACCAAGCACAATAATAAATATAGAATCATATATCTTTTATAAACTTGGGCCAATGCTAAATCTCGCACTTTTTCCCAAAAGCAGCCAAGCCCTTAAAGGAAATAAAAAAGAGTCCACCAAAAGCAAAACCAATCAAACTGATATGATATGCACTTTTTATGTTCCCGACAAAATAAACAAATAGCCATTAAAATGAGATGAAAAAAATATTCGTCTATCTGCTACAAAAAAAAACTTGGACCGATGCTTTGAAAGACTCGTTATGAAATGCATAGTAGCCTTTCCCTGAATATAAAGATGATCCCCGCAGAGTGATGACCATGTGTGTGTCTATTTGCATTTTCTTCCTTGGACCATTGAAAGTTTAAAAGTCACAATATTTGTTTATTTATCATTAATGCCATCATCAGCTTGCTATAGGAAAAATTGAGAAAAGGACCACCGTTTGCTGTTGTTGGCTTTGTCTCATTCATTCATAATTCAGCTCAAATAATAAACTGATGGGCTTGGCTTTTATAGCTCTTGAATTAAACACCTGTTTCATTAATATCACAGAAAAAAGTAAAATTAAAGTACCCCCATCACTCTTTTTTCCTAAACACAAAGATCTCCTGCTGCATCAAATGAGACAAAGGCTTATTCTTCTTCACCTGACATTACATAATAGTTGGGAATTATGGCCTTTTATTTTGGGCACGATCAACTACTAAATATGATGTTTATCTTTTACCTAAAATGAAGAAAAAACTTTTTGAGCTTTTATTATACTTTCCCAGCAAATTATCTAAAAAGAAGAACAAAATTAAGACAATTTGCAATTGTATTTGTTTTCATCGTTTCATTGTTGGTTAGCGTGACTCAAAAAACTTGAAATAAAATGAGCCATATAACTTTTAGCTTACATAATGAACCCATTGCAATAAAGTTTCAACAAAACAACAAAACTTTGTTAGCTCGTAATTTCAGCTAATTTTATATTCTCTGGAGATTTACTCTTTTAAAGTTGTAAGAAAGCAAAGCAAAAGCCAGAACAAGAAAACAACTGGTACATTTAGTATTCTACAGGTACACCAAGGAATTTATGTAGCACATGTAAAAAGTAAAACAAAAATGGAAGAACTTCTGGATAGCAAATCTCTTTGTCAAGATAATTTCCTTTTCTTCTCCCTTCATTACAAATTTATGACGTTGACACGATTCTAATAAACTGAAATGTTATCTGTTATGAACAAATGGCTTGAGGATGTTGGTTCTTTAGGTGGTGCATATATGATATTTATTAAAATTTGCATTGTCTTCTTCCCAAGCTAAAAAAAGGGCGTTACGTCTTTAGTTAGCCAGCTTTAAATCTTTAAGGCTTTGATGGCACATAAATTATTTCAAGAGAAAATATAAAACAACCAAACCAATAAAAGAATGTACATATAAAGTTTGCAATGTGTAGAAAATGAGGAATTTTCCCCACTTAAAGAATCGGCATGTTCAATAAATAAAATCCTTAAGCAAAGCTAAAAGCAAAGGGAGAACAAAGGGTTAGAGTAGAGTATGTGGTGTATTATATTATTAGAGAGAAAAATGAAAACTAACAAGTAATAATTATCTAAATGGAGGCTGACAAAGGAATCTCTGTAAAGTAATAAAAAGTCTTTCCAAATCCACAATTCCACATCCACTCGCAATTACAATTAGAGTCCAGAATAAAATGCAGCTCTCATCATGCAAGCCTCAAAATTTATTTAACGAGTGAGTGGCCATAATGACAGTCTTCTTTAAAAGTGGTTGGAAAAACTCTCAAAATTTCCTTTGCCATTGTTCAAACTCACTTGGAATAAGTGGAGTAAGCAAATGCTAATAATAATGATGAGAGAATAAGTGCCGAGATTTGGAAATATTATTTATTTCTCCTCCTTCATACTATTTACTTAAT
This sequence comes from Proisotoma minuta, assembly GCA_034698145.1. Taxonomy (NCBI): domain Eukaryota; kingdom Metazoa; phylum Arthropoda; class Collembola; order Entomobryomorpha; family Isotomidae; genus Proisotoma; species Proisotoma minuta. Next base: position 2,365 of record JAQIXN010000667.1, read on the forward strand.
TCAGTCCTATTCTTCAGGTGAAATGAACAAATCTTTATAACCAAGTAGAAAAAAGCTCCACTATCATCATCATTACATGCAATCATCAAAGACTCGTCAAAGAGATGGATACAAAGCAAAGTCGTTATTAGCCAAGTGACTCCAGAAAGTCAGACTTGCATATCACGCTTAGGATCTACAACACATGTGTATAGTATACGTTATGTAATCTAACTAGGTTAACTTTAAAACTTTTTACTCTGAAACTTTACTGTGAAATGGTCAAAAACAACTTTCAACTTTTTTTATTTTGAATCAATCTTCTTATAACGTGAAGTAGTAATTTGCTCTTTTTCCAGTCTCTCCTTCACGTTTTAAACTTTTTCTCCAGCCTACCTTCATTTTAAAGGAAGGGCTTTGTTCTTCTATCTCTCTATCACGAAGTTAAGGGATAAGGCACTTCAATCATACACTTTTTTCCTCCCAAGGAAAATGACTCCAAATTACAGAGTACAGAAAGTTGGCTAGAGTAAAAGGAGACAGACATCAATAACAGACAGACGGCCAAAGAAGGGTCCCTTAAAGTAATGTTACATGTTCAAGAGGGAGCATAAGTGATTTTTTAGTTCAGGTTACTACAATCCTAGTGAATTATTTCAAAGGGCTCTTTATACGCATTTGCCTGTTGTCCTTCCCTTTGCTTCATATTTCTCTCCAAAAGATGCTAATTGACTTTAGACACATACAACAGTATGGGAACTGGAGGGACCTTCCAAGAATATATATAGAATGCAGACATATGATTATTTTAATGATGGTGATAATGATGAGGATACAATTGTATAAAGCCGATAAGCCATGGGACCAAAAAGTAAAAGGATGGAATTAAATTAGCTATTGAGCTGAAGAGGACCTTTTTAAAAGCGGATATTACAAGAGAGATAGAATCTTTTAAAAATAGTTATATCTGCTGCCATGCAGGTAGAAATCAGGGATGCAAAAATTATTTTTGAAAGTAGGAAAAAAGTTATTCCAGCAGCAACAGGAGTAAAAAAACATGTCCAACCGTCCGTATAAAATCCTGGCTCAATTTCAAACATGTCATCGTATCATTTTCTAACATTTTACACTTGACATGCACGCTATCCACTAAAACAATGAAATGAAAGCTTTCCTTAAATAAAATTCCAGCCTGAAAAACTCAACCCATTAACTCTGCTCGTTTTCTCAATTTATCTCAAATCTTGCGTCACCTCAAGTCCATCTGTCCCTTCCTTTGGCCCTTGTACATGTTGTCTTATCATTATTTTATTCTGGCCATTAGAGCCACTTTCAGCCCAAAGGTATGCATGCCTTAATTGCACATTGAATTGCTCAAGAGTGAGGACAACACACACATTTTGACCATTTTTAGTCCAAGGGTATGTGAATGTGTTGATAAGCAGCAAGTACACAAAGTCAGTCTCAAGATTGTAAACAAGTAACCTGTTCGTCTCGCCAGTACTTTTAGTTATCTATCTAAATGAGCCTGGAATCAAACTCAACTACTACTGACTCGCTCAAGTTTTGTTTTGTCCATCTTTTTAACAGGTTTGGAAGAAAATTCTTGAGGCAGACATCCTTACTTCTTTTTGATATGATAAGTTGACCACTTTCAAAGTGAAAATGAATGAAAATGAAAGAGACTTTTGGTGACATGAGACGTCAGCGTCTGTTTTAAAAAAAAATTAACCGGATGGATTTACCGTGTTCTCACTCCCAGTTATCATTTTGGGAAAATTAAAAATAAATTTTATATAAAAAATCACTCAGAGAAAAGATGCCGACTTATTATCTAAACCCATACAGCTTTTTATTGCTTCATAAAATAGGATTGAGTGCTTTGCCAGTTTATGTAAAAGATCACAATGCAATATTGAAAGATACATATTTTATTTTATTGGAGCCAAGATGATGAAAGTTTATGCATATGAATTGATACTACCACCTTCGGGTGGATCAATGTTGAGCAATAAAATAATGATAATTTATTTAGAAAAATGTTCCTTGCTTTGCGTGACTATCATTTTTTTATATTTCTCAGAGTAGCAAACTTTAACCTGGCTTGGGAATCGCGTCGTTTCAATTTGAGTGCGTGGATTTCACAATAGCTCATGTTTAAATGGAGATAAATGATAAAACATAAAACTAATATGAATGCCCTATGAATCACTTAAATCTTGAGCCCAGATCCGGATCATTTTCTGATTTTCGGGTACATCCGGATTTTTTTTAACGGGCTTACTCATTAAAAAATACCAATTTCATTTCGTCTACCTTTCTCTTAAGAAAAAGGTTATTTTATATTTCCTGAATGTAAAACAAACACTACGTAATGTAAACCAAAGCAAATAGTGGCCAACCAATGCAATATCTGTAGCTCCGCAACTCTTCAAACAAAGAAAAGGGTGAGAGTTATTTCAAGTGTTATACTGAACCCAATGCATTTGTTTTCGATTGGATGGATTGTTGGGGTGACTGTGAATTGTGATTATTACTACATGGATGTGACTTAGATTTGATGAGCCCTGTTTAATAATGGCAAGTAGAAAACGCAATTCAAGATAGCTTAGAAGTATTTATATATATAACATTCATTTCGTAGTAGTACATGTCATTGTCATGTCAGTTCTGGAATTGCTGGAGGAAAAGAGAACACTCGAGTTTAGTAGTTTCCACTTTTTCAAATACTTGTCCCGAGATTAAATCCCGAAACGTGCCTGATCCCCTAAAAATAACGAAAATATCAAATCAAACACAATTCCAATAAGGATTTGGATGGACGGGCTGAATAAAATTAAACCCACACAAAAAGAAAAAAAACATTCTTCTTTGTTTTGTATGCTCCGTTAGGATTTTACTAAAGTAAAGTTCCAAATCCTTCCAAATTACTGGCAAATGAGGTGAAAGGATCAGTTTTACGGGAAACACTCTTGCCAAATTTTTTACGATGACAGATATTGTTATGTTATGAACATTGTAATGATGATTACAAACATGCACCTACACAATTACACAAAGAGTGTTTGGTTTTGGTTTGTTTACTTGTCTAATTACCCAAGTTGATTACATCATATCATTTTAAGTAAATGGAAGGAATGAACTTTGTTTACAAATGACAAACTATTATAGCTTAGGCTCGAATTAACACCATTCATTTTCAAGTTTAAGTGATGACCATAAATAAGCTTGGAAATATTTACAAAGGAAAATTGAACGAATGAATTGTTCAATTTAAATACTTGAAACAATTTGCACAATGAACAAATGACAATTTGATTGAATAGAATGAACACTTTGAATTGAGAATGAAATAAGAGACATTTGAATTTGCATTTGCAAATTATGAATGACTGGAAGCAATTTGTAAATTAAGATATTTCTTCAATTATCTATCTAGTTGGGCACATGGGCTTTTTAAAATATCTAATTTCACATATGAAATTCTTCTAATTAATTGACAATGGCCACGCTATTATATTAGGGAATAATTACTGCCTATTCTTGTAAAAGGTGGAAAGGAGAAATTACATAAACGTTAATGTATTGCATTTGGAGGTGGATTGTAACTAATTAGAGTAATGAAAGATGAAAATAATATATACATAACATGAAAAGTGGTCCTGGTGTAGTCCGAGTAATTTACTTTACTTCCTTATTTTCCTAATGGATTAAACTCACTCTCATCTGCTGGCAAAGAGATGTAAAAAGGAAACAAAACAAATGAACGCCATTCACCAACTTTGCTCAACTTTCGCCAATTTAGTTATCTAGAGAAAACTAATTAAGTGGAAAAAGAAATGCAAATATTCGATGCATAATACATAGTACTTGGATTACGTGAGCTATATTTATACTTTCGTCATGATCAAAACTGTCTCAAAATGTCAAATGTCTTTATCCCATTTCATTTAATACTTGCAAGCCAATCTCAACACATTGGATTAAGTTGTTCACGTCTTTTTAAATTACTACAATGCTTTTATGTGATCCATCCTTATCCGTAATTAAACAAACATTATTAATCCATTTCAATATATTGATCAATCTTTTCAATTGACAACAAAACTTTGCTAAAAGCTTTATGAAACTTGCAAAATCCATTAGTAAACATTTTGCAAAATATATATGGAGCGATTCCATTCACCTTATTCAATTGACAAAGTGCGTGAAAAAGTAAAAGTGACTCATTGTTTTGTTAATCGATAGAGATTTTGATTCCAAGAAATGACCTAACCAAGGGTAAAATTCTCAATCCACCTGTAAGTATAAAATACTCGCCACCCTCTTCCTTTGGAGAGTTTGATTTGATGCTAAATATTCACCCCTTCAAGTGGGTGGACATGTCGTGCAATATTTCATATTTTATTTTACTTACCCCTTTCTACATTTCCAATCCAATGGCTTGCAAAAATCAACAATCCACTCACAAGTAGTCACAAGCTGGTATCATATAAATACTCGAAGAAAAATGTTGCACAATCAAGCACAAATTAAGAAATGTAATAAAACACAATTAAACACAGCTTCGGCTACTTACATTCTGAGTCTGTTTGTAACCGTAATCTAAAATCCAATCTATTCCTTCATAAATAATTTAATGTCTAACGTGTACTGTCTTAGTTCACAACCAAATGTGGAATTATTGGAAACAAGGAATTGGCAGGTTGTGTATATTTCTGTGGCCAATTAATAATTCAACTCCTCACTTTCTCCATTATGCATATTGAGAAGGAACCCAACAAAATCCCAATTCTGTCAACTTCTCATAACTTATTAAACAACTCTCCACTCCAATTAACTATTACACAGTCGGAGCTAAATTATTATAGTTTGGTTAGTTAAAGCATAAATTTGGGAGAAACTTTATTCCAATTTCGCTTTAAAGCTAACAAGCCAACCAGAAGAATATGTAATTAATGTGCTTCAATATTAAACTTTTAATAGCTCTCTGCCTTTTATTAAACGTTTTCAATTTCTAGCTTTAATAAACTTTTACCAAAAACTTTCTCTCAACTTTCACCACAATTTTTGCACACAAGTTGCAAGTTTTGGTAAATATGAGAGGATACAACCAACACTGGTCTATTGCATGTTCCGAATTCCGTGTCTGAGGGCACAGAGCTCTTTCCTTTTCAAGAGACGGGCAACGACTGAACGCCTCAGCTAAGAGTCCAACAACTTGCCTCAAACACTCTCTACTCTAAACCATCCAATCTGGTCCTCATATACTTACTTTTTCTGGCCATAGACTAATATCCATCCTCAGATTTATGCCTTATTGTTTGATAGATTTTTATATGCAACTTTTAATTTGTGGCATCAAAATACAGATATTACAATTTCCAAGATTTCAATTTAGAATATTCCTAGCAGAGATGGTAGAGAATAAGCTTTGTATGCATGAGTTGCATGGCCTTTTATTGTGTTTTGTTCTTGTGCATTTCTCATCAACCAAGCGGACATAAGTCGCTCTTAAGGAGTTCCAAGAATTCTTCTTCTTTTAAGAGCAGTCTGGAATTGAGAAGTTGTGTTTTCCTCGGCGTGGAATCTGAAAATGCAGCAACGGAAAGTAAAGACTGTTTCAGAATTTGGAATTCGGGCCTTTGGACATAAAGAGACAGCTAAAGTTTATACAAGCTAAGTAACTAACTTGCTTGTGTTGATTACTTCAAACAAAGGCGAGCAGAAGAGCCACAAATTCCAGCAAAAGTTTATATCATCTTAACTTTGACATTCTATGCTCAAAATCCAACCAAGCTTTATTAAGTGATCTTTTCACTCCCTTTTAAAATTGTCATCTCATCAAAATTTGTAAAATAAAATATCCCATTACACAACAAAGGAAATGAAAGTCAAAATTTTGCTAAAAGAAGCTCCAATTACCTAGTTTTATAGCAGAACAAAACAAATGAAGCTAATAATAAAAATATGTCGAACCAAATAGAAGATCTCTTTTTCTCCTTGAAAAAATAATGAAGCAACTTTTAACAATAGATTATAAACAGATTAACAAATAACAAAGCTAATATTATTTTCCCTTGCTTCTCTTATGGAATTTTAACGTCCGAACAAGTTTGGAAAACTGCATAAAAAATTGCCAGCTGTATTTGGATACCATTTTTTCATGTAGATTACATAGTTCAGGACACAATAGATAATTAGTTTTTAGCCGAATAATTTGAATCAAACAAAATAAGAGGCTTCTGGTTCTCAAACCAAATCTAAAATATAGCGGAAAATGACTGGAGTCCTTCAGTCGCCGCTCGGCTGGGATTTAGTTTGAAGTTTAAGCTAGATTACATTACATAAGTCCATTGTTTTCTATTTACTCTGCTATTATCCCCTCTCTGCATGATCCTACATTGTTGAAGGGACCAGAAAAATACACAATTTAATGCTCACTTATGTATACTTACTTACCTGCTTTGTTTTATTTATTTTTTCTTCCTTCATACAATTTTATGCTTCCTTACCTAAATTTTAAAGAGATAAATGGTTGAAATTACGTTGCAAAACATGTAAAACATTGCATTGCTGGCAAAATTTGGATAACTATATATTGCCTATTTTGGAATTTTCATACCGTTACATGAAATTAGTGTACATGATTTATTGTTTGCTCCCTCGTCCAAGTACCCATCCTTTAACAATTATAAGCGGTTTTATTCCATAGATGCAAGCTTAAGCAGCATGACTTCATTGTTGGTTTCTTCCTCTGGATGTTACCTCACATTGCTTGTTTGTTTGCTTAAGGGAAGACAAAATGGGCTCCCTTCGTCCCTTGCGTAATCCTTAAAAAGTTGCTTCTAATAATAGAAACCCTTTTCTTTATAAACTAAAACCAACAAAGGTAAATACATGAAATAAAGTGGGATTAAAATGCATCGCATATATCAAAGTTTACATTCATTATAAATGAATTAATATTCTTGTTCATCCTCCAACAATTTACAAATACTTGAGTTCAACTCTTTGTTTGTTTTTTCAACAGATGTAAAGAAAGATGTAATTACTTTCTATTTTTATTGTATGCATGTTCTCTCCTATGGAGTAATTTCCTGTTTCGTTTTTATCTTTCCGTCAAACTCTTCTCACGTTTTGGACTAAAAATTCAATTTTAATTTTGTGCTATCTGATTTGACCACACATTAAATAATTTAATTGGATTGTAAAAAATATTATTGTTTCTGAAAAAACGTTTGGCTTGGGTGAGTTTGTTGTTGACACTTGGCACGTATAAAAAGGATTAATGTCGGATCAACTCGATTTTCAAGAAGAGACTGGACATGGACAAGATTTTAATATTTAAAGGAACAAGCAAAGACTTTCTTGATTATTCAATTTACCTACTTCTAGAGATTTGAACATGGAAATTAATTAATTTGTAGCTTTGGGTAGAGTTTAATCAATGTTTAATTTATTATTTATTCCAACAGCATACCTAAGAGATTTTTCAATTTTCCAGAAAGCATAAATTATCTCTTTTATCTTCATCAAAGCTTTTAATAAGATGCAGCACGCCCACTCCTTCCAACCCAAAACTATCATCACTTATCCCAAAAAAAAACCCAAAAAACTAAATAATTATTGTTACAAATGCAGATTTAACTTAAATTATATCATGCCATTTTAAAGATCATTTTGAGCAAAAAATCCAATAATTTGAATTATTATTCTTCTCTTTTGTCTGCACATTCATCATCTTTCTTGTTTTCTGACTGCATACAATATACAATGTTGTTAGCACATCAAATCAACATCTTCATTTTTGTTTTGACATTTTACTAATTTAAATCCTGTCTACATCTCAAGAAAACAGGAATACGAAATATTTTTTCTGCTGAAATTGTTTACACAGACAAATTTAATGCAAAAAGTGGAAGGAGTTTGCATTTCAGTTCGTTAATTTTTCAAAGTATCCCTAATATTATATTGTACTATTATATTTGCAAACACTAAAAATATATGAAATTGAAGAAAGACGCGTGTAATGTTTTTTTAATTGGATACTTTATAGTGCTGTCAATTTTCCATCATTCGTTGCTTTTAAAATGGTTGTATAAATAATATCCCATATTTCTTCAAGTTCTCCCATAAATACTAAAATATTTGAAACATCTAGGCAAATCCAATAAAGTACGAATGCAAACATTTTGATTTTGAAATATAAGCAAACTCTTTTAAATCCCAGCAAAAAGACTTTTAAGTACTGTCGTAAATATTTACATGGTTTACTCAAAAATTATCAAATCAACAGAATTTTGTTGGCTGTCACTCATTTTCCAAAAGTCACTCAAAACACTTTATAAAGCATTTTAAATTGTTTTCATGTCCGTTGATGACAATAGGAAGGTGGCAAATAAAATTACGACTTGTCACTTTTCTCGTGTCAAGTCAAAAGGTGGCTTTGGTTTTATATAATTCCAACAAATAATTAAATGCACGAGAAATTTTATTTTTGACATTTAGGCCAACTGTCCATTACCCACTGCAGTGTCCAAACCAAAAGTGTCACTTTATTGTTTTTGTAGACTAATTGACACTTGATATGAAATGCGAGAAAGGCACTTGAAAAAAGTAAATTAGACTCAAGTACCTTTTTGAATATTTCTAGTATTCCAAAGGAAATAAAATGGACATTATATAGTTATTAACAAGCAAGGGTGTGATGTTATTTGTAGGACAGATGTAGGCCACCAGCAACGGCTCCTTCAATTGAGCTGAATTTAGTGTTTTAAATGCTCCATTATGACATTCAGCAATATTCGTTTCATATTTATTTATGCCATATGCCTTCAAATAGAATACAAAAAGTTACCCTAAAAATACACAAATAGTTTTCAAAAGCTCAATCAAGGTGTATTGTTACCTATTCAATCATTTGTGTGGATAGAACACAAAGCTATCGCGGTTTGAACCACATTATCCACAATTGCCAGTCATTTGTTAAACGTTTTCTTGGTAAATGTTGGTTTTTCACGAAACTATTATCCACAACTCGACACCCATTTTGTGAGGTAAAACCACAAAGGAAAAAAATGCGTTGCTCAATTTGTAAAATATGGAAAGAAACATCAAAAGACTAAACAAACTATAGTAAATGCTTTCACCAATCTTATCTGAGACTAATGAACCGAGACTGCCGATTTATTTTTTGCAACATTTCTCTTCCAAAATGCTCTACATCTGTCATATAAAGTGACAATGCAAAAATGGATTCAAATGACTTTAAACCAAAGTTTATTTAAGATGTCACAACCGGACTAAAAGCATTCCAAAACTATGCATGAGTATATGAAGAGGAGGGGAACTGGTAAATGTCAAACTGTCACTTGGCAAGATGTGTCAAAATGTGTTTCATTTATACCATCAGCCAAAATCAATAAGGCAACAGCAGTAGCAAAACAAAATATTATTATCCCTTATGTTGGGAGTGAGAATGGACAGATATTTAACAAATTAACGCGACATATGGTCACTAACCAAAATGTTGCATTCTCCTGCAATTTAATATTCTCCGGTAACTTCATGTACTGTCAAAACAATGAGCAAGCGACAAAGTTGACAGAATGTCGTCGGATTGTGTGAATCATAGAAATGCCTCCAATTTTGCAGATAAAATCATAACGTTTAAACTTTGGTCCCAACGATGAACACTTACTACTGTTTCAAATACAAACCAGAAGCAGCTTTGAACTTTTTTCAAGGATCTCTAATGGTACTTGAAAAATCCTGGGTCAAATTATTTATAGACAAAAGACGCGTCGACAAAAAGGATGACTATATATCAGCAATAAGTAATCAAGGGTCTGAATGTTTGAGACTTCTCCTATTTCTCTTTTTTCAGACCTTTACAAAGATCCTTCTCAACAGATAGACGTACTTATATAGGGAGGTGCACTTAGCGAAGGCTAAGACAAACACCAGATTCCTTTTTAATGTTGAAAGAAGTCCACAATCTGTGGTTGAGGTTAAATGTTAACATTTTTAAATAAAAGCAAGCCAATGGTCCCTTAACTTGAGACCCTTATTCCTACTGGAACTAACCTACCTTAAAGCAAGGCAACGCAATGTGCTTTTAAAACCTTTTATTACAAAGTTTCCCCTGATTTTATGGTTTTTATGAGGACGAAAGATCTGACCCATATCCGCAACGAAATAAAACACAAGGGACACAACATTACGTAAGGATGGAGTTAAGATAAAGGAGCTATATAATATGCTCCAAATGCTAAATGGAACCTTTTAAGTATTGAGATTATGCTCAAGGTTTTATCTTTTGGTTAAAGACTGAGGAGGTCCATTTGTTCCCTTTCCTTTCATTGAGCTATTAAGAGATTGAATGGTTAGGCTGAAAATGAGCAATTTGGAAGAAATTGATGCTTGGACTGTTTAATAGCTTATAAAATAGAACATAAAGGCCAAACTCATAATGCTACCGACAATAAGGACACAATTTGTAAGAAATTTTAAGACTGATTTTACAATGTTGCTAAAATTATATGACTTTTAGATGAGGTAGTAAATATTTTTTTCTTCATATGAAGCAGCAGCCACTTTATTAATTAAGCCAAGCGACAAGTGCCATTCTTCATTTGAAGCTTTTAAAAATTAAGCCCAACTTTTAAATGATTTAATGAAAATGGAGAGCATAAATAAATACAAGTTCAGAAGCTTTTTAAAAACTTTGTCATTTTAACTGCCAGTTAACTCAATCGTCCATCCATCCCTCTTTTTCCTAAACAAGCTAAAAGCTCATTTATTTTTAGGGTTTGTTGAATGTTTCACCTTTCGTTACGTAAGAAGTTAGGAAGGTGGTGACCCATTACTACTTTTTGTCTAACATGATTTTTGCATTAACAGAATGATCCATCTCCAACAAAGTAAGCACTTATCATCAACAAACGTCCACTTCATTTTTAACTTTTCAACTGTTTATATGCTTTATCCAGTTCAAGGGTTGATTTTTTTAAACAAGTTTTTAACTAATCTTAAGGGCTAAAGAAAAGAGACTTGGCTTAAAAGCTTTTAAATTATATAAATCTTGTGAATAGATAGGATTTTAAAACATTCAAAATTGGTTTGTTAGATCTTTATTACAATTAGTTGGCTGGTTGATACTATCTGTATTCTTGACCCTTTGTGACATTGATGTCATTTAAACTGACCATCTCTCAACATTTTTTTAATGAAAATAAACTGCTTTGATCTTAAATTTTGGCTGTATTTACATAGATTTTATGTTGTTGCTTTCAATTCCAGAATGAAGGTTGTACTTGGCGTTGTAGTAGTTACAAGATGCAGCAAATGTTGTTGGATGTGAATGGAGAGATATTGTCAAGATTTAAATTTATTGCATATTGACTCTCCTACATCCGACGAACCGAATGCGACCAACCGAAGCTCCCCTTTCTTTCTTCATAAAGAAGATTCTATTAAGATGCTCCTCTTCATTTACTACACACATAAAGTAAATCTATTTATTGCCCCCATTATACCAAAGTTAATGAGACACTGAAAATGCAAATGCACTTCTTCGATGCAAGAAAGGACGACATTAATTTTTTGCTTTAAGTAGTTCAACAACAAAACGCACTTTTATGATGTAAGAAATGCAATTTTATCATGTCAATGAGAAACATTTTTCAATTTTTGAGTTCAATTCAAAACATTTTTATTGATTTATTATAAGCAGTAACAATCTGATTAATTTTGCACCAGGCTAACGATATTTAAAGATAAGTTCAAGCTAAACAAAGTGAGACATATTACATACTTGGTAATATACACAAACAAATGAGACTCTGTCCATGACACTAACAAATGACACGCTAATAATAAACGCCTTTCACTTGACTTAATCTACGATTTTCCCCACAACAATGCATCTGTAAGTGACAACTGACGTTAGATGAAGTGAAGATCCGCAAGTCCAAAAAAGAAACTGACAATGATTTAAGAAGATGACATCCTCTCAAGTAGCCATCAGTAAGTGAACCAAAAATACCTCCAACAAAAGGAGATAAAATGGTCAACTGGAGTGTAAAAGCAAGAGAAAGTCAGTTGAGATGATTGAGTGAGTGAAGTCAAGCAAAAATCATGATCATGCGAATTTAGTTTATATGTAATTATTTAGTCTAATGGAAGGAAATTGAGTTCTATTGTTGCATGACATGTGGTTATGTAATTTACCTGACGAATGATTAGAAAATTGTATTGTCTTAATTTCATTGTCATCAAATATTTAGTTTGTTGGCTCATCATCTACTTCTCGTGTTTAGCTATTTGGTTGCATGTGAAAGTTTTAAAGAAAGAGGAAACACTTGAGAAGAAACAGGACTGGACATACATAGAACGTCTCTGACATTTGAGTATCGAACGTTGCACGGGAGAACATGACATGACACGAAATGTCATACAAAGAAGACTGGTCGTTGAGAGTGAGCGATGAGATAAGATAGGACACGAACTAAATTCTATGCATGCGTGCATATTGTTCTCCCAAAGATTGGCGTGAAGACAGAAGCCAAAAGCAAAAGGGGCTTTAATTTAATAGTCTTATCTATTTAATCCCATCCAGAGCCTGCAAAATCCTGAAATTCCTCAAGTACCCAGTGCAACTTGTCCAAATTTTGATTGTTCTTTGGTCTGCTTGAATGACAATGGTACGTATACATAGTGAGGGGGATCTTATCTTGCGTTCCCTCACTCATTTTATTTTCATGGCTAGGAATTATGTTCAAGTTGAGCAGCTTTCACTTCAAGTATACAATTTGCCCATCACAAATTAGAAATCTGAGAGGAAGCAGACAGACTAACTGACCATAATCTTCTTTTTCTTTAGGGGAAAGCATTTTATTGGGAGTTGGTGCATGCTCTGTCACTTTTCAATGTACGAAAGAAATCTGGAATGGAAATCAGTGAAAGCAAAAAATACTTTGGCTCTTGTCAGATGCACCTGAAAAAGAGACTGCGTGTAATCTCAAATTGCTCTCTCATTATATTCCAGTTATAAGCCTTGGGGAAATTTCCTATTGTTTCAAAACAAATAATACAATCCTTGGTAAGCGACAATTTTATTTTTTACCCTCGCTTTCTACATTTTCTTTGAAATTAACAAATATGTCGCAGAGGTGACAAGGATCAATTGAAAAATAGAAACTATAATGCCATAAATTCCCATAATATCGAGATTTTTGTTGATGTTTTTCATAATTTTATCCAAACAACCTTCAGTGTATATAAAATCCGAAGCGTTTTGCGTTTCAGGGAGACAATTTCTTCCACAATATTTACTCTCATTGTCATTTTCATTATCCCTATGTTTCTTTAAGCAACAACTTCTGGGGACGAGGAGAGAAGTTCTTCCAAATTGAACGTCTTGCCAATCTGTGTAATTATCCAATCCACAACACTATTAAGTAATTAGTTTTTTAAAAAAAAATGGTATTGAATTATTAAAATGCATTATCTTGTACCTCTAATTCTATTTGGATGTCATCCCAAGCCTTTCCCTCTTCAGATAAAAGAGAGCTAGACAAGTTATTCCTATGAAAATTTGGGTCTCTCACATACTGATCCAACACATTCAATTTTAGTGTATCTCGAACACGTTTCACGTTAATAACTGAATTTCCAATCGCACTGCCGCCGACGGATATCTCGACCAAAAACATTGCAGCCAAAAGGACACAGTATAAAATCCAAAAGCAGCCACTTCCTTTGTACTTGGCTGCACTTCCGATAGCTGAGGCTAAAATAGAAAATGCTCCTGTGAAGTAGAAAACTAGCACAATTTGTCTCGTTTGTCGAATGTTAAAGACTTGTAGTCGCTCCTTCTCTGATCTATCCGTGAAAAAAGCGCAGAGGATGAACCCAATTCCTAGGACCACGAGCAGAGCGTCGGAAATGTAGAAATATGTTTTGTACGCACGTTTAGAGTTATATTTGTTAAATTTGGGCTTTGCCATTTTTAAGGGTAATAAAATTGTTGATTATAGGCAAATAATAATTTTTTAAGATCACTTTCATTCTATTCTATTATTAGGAGTTGTTAAGAAACTTGTCCCATTCTACTTCATTTTGATTGACGTTTAGGGAGCTAACAAGCTTTAAAAGCCCAATTCTTTAAACATAAATGAAGCTGGAAAAGTCCAAAACATCCGCTATTCATTAAAAGGAAATTTTAAGCAAACCATAATATTTCTAAAATCTGGAAATGTTTTCAACTCGTATAAGTACATAGAAGAGTACGGTTGGGTACAAATGTTGGCTTACTTAATTGCTTTGTTAATTTTTCCGACGGTCATCATTGGCATGTGTTATTGGAGAGAATTTTACGGTATTATGCTGCTCTTTCCTATATTCAAAGTTTACACTACTAATTTGTGTAGGGAAGGAAAAAGTATTCAAATTCAACATAAGGATCGCATTTCTCTCTGCTTCCATTCACTCATTTTACTAAATAAGTATGTTGACTTTGTTAGAAGAGGAAAGTCAAAGCAAATCAAAGCTTATCCTCCCTCATCCCATTAAGTAGGAAAAGAAAAGGACACCCAAAAGTCCAATTTTGTTGGAAATCCATTTGTGACACATACATATTTTGGTAAACTTGAGTATACATATGCTTTCCTTGTTGTTTTGCATCTTGTCAATCATGAAATTCAACTCTCGGTTTCAGATTATTATTGTCAAAAAAGTATATTTATTACATTCATTTGCAAAATAAATTAAATTAGAAAAAAAATTAAATTAGATGCCTATAGTCTAACAGCAACAATTGATACAAACAATGCAAAAATTTGAGATGCTGCATAAGGCACGGAAACTGTTGCAGAAGACTCTTGGTCTTGCTTAATGTTATCACAGTGCTTTGCACCTTCGCCCATGCAAGCTGCGAATCCTACGGCATGGGGAATGTAAGATTGTTGATGAACCCCAGTTAGAAGGTGAGCGTATGGTCCCTTGGCGAAAATCAATACCTGCAATCATAGAACACGTGTCTTGTTATCATTTGTCGGATCATTTTACTTAAAATTTGACGCTTACATCATCGCCTCCATGAGTTTCAGAGTCGATTGGAACTGGTACTGGTGGCTGGTATTCCGCATTATCAAAATCGTCGTTTGTGATGTTCCGTCTTGTCTGATTGCCATTTTCTGGGTCCATCCAAGGCGATTTGGATGGTCCATTGGCATATCCCAAAGTGACATAAGGCAAACCGTCATTGTCAATTTTGTGGCTGAATTTGTGTACAGGAGTCCCACGGTATGGATAGCCTAAAAAGTTTTGGAAACTTTTAAAATTTTGAAACCATTAATAAAATTAGCAAACACCTACCAGCCATGTTCATTGCATGGGCATGATCTGAGGTAATGACAATCAATGTATCGTCATCGTTTGTCATTTCGTCCCCAAGTTTAATTGCATTGTCAAACTCGATTGTCTCCCATAAAGATCGTGAAATATAGTTATCATGATGAGCATGATCAATCCTTAAGGACAATAAAAATTAATAAATAATTTCGTGTTTAAACTTTTATGAAAATTAAAAATAGCTCTTACCGACCACCTGAAATTTACAACCAAATAGTTATTACAAACACAAAAAAATATAGAGAGAAGTAAAGTTTATGACGGACCTTCAACAAAGAGAAAGAATCCGTTTTCATTTTTGCTCAAAATATTAATTGCAACTTCTACCATTTGTTTGAGAGAAGGATCATTGTCGCGTTCTTGTTGATCCAAGTACCCAATGTGTCCTGGAGCGAATAGTCCTAATAATTTTGTAATTTTGCTAGTATCAATTGCAAGCAGTTCATCTTTTAAGGAGACATATTTAGCATTTTCGCTTGGATGTCTGTCAATCCACTCTTGAATGAGATTAGCCCCGTCTCTTCTATAGCCAGATAAGTTTGGGGATTCAGGGTCTGCTGTCGTGTTTGGTAAAAATTGTTGCCGTCCTCCACCCAAAATGACATCAATTTTGGTCCCAGGTTCTCTTGTAATAAGTTGTCGAGCAATGTCTTCACAGATGGTGGGGTCTTGGAGATCTTCTAGGACCATTCCATCATTTTCCCAATCTCTGTGTGCAATGTGAGCATAAGTTCCGGAAGGACTTGCATGGGTGATGCGTGTTGTTGTTACTACTCCCGTAGATTTCCCTACTGCCTGGATATATGTAAAAGTGTTTGAATAATGATATTATCTATGTAATTTTGCATTCAATGATCAAATACCTGAGCCCAAGCCAAGACTGAGGAGACATGATTGGCAGGATTTGCTTGAGCGACACAGTCTCCTTGAATAACTGCAGGAGTGACCCCTGCAGTACCGTCATTGGCTTTGGTGCCACACAGATAAGCCGTTGCACTGCAGGCCGAGTCGGCAACTTGTGCATCAGCGCAAAATGTCTACAACAATAAACATTATTTTAGAATTTTCCAAAATGCAGTCCACTTTTTCAAAAATACTTTAGAAGCTCCGGTAAAAGGAAAAGAGTCCATATAAAGCTCTCCTTCTTCGCCAAACGTAAGATTGTCAACCTTTTGTCCTTTGAAAATTCTGGCAGCAGTGACGGTTGGAACGGACATTCCATCCCCCAAATAGAAAATTACGTTTTTAGCTTTAGCTTCAACTAAACTAGTTCTCTGTAATTTGGCTTTAAGTCGATCTTGAGCATCTTTCTTCCAGAATGCAGCCTCTGCAAATCATCAATATACCATCTTTAGTAACTTATGTTTCCATTGATTAAAGCTATTACCTTCAACTGGAGGATTTTGCTTGTGGTCAATTCTATTTGACTGAGAGTGATCTGGATGCATCCATTTTTCTTTTTCTGTTATAAAATGAAAATATTATGCTGAATTTGTATGAAAATTTCTCCATTCGCTTATGTATTACCTTCTTCACTTACGGCCATCCCTTTTGCCACTCCAAAAACGGTAGCGAGCGAGATGAACAAAATAATTGATTTCATGAAATCCCCCCTCATCTTGAGAATATAGGTATTAAACTTCAATGGGTTAAGCTAGAATTGAGTGAAATCATTTAATTCAGTCGATCAGTGATCAATCAATGAATTACTATTTGCTTCTACCGTGGAAAAATGGGTTAAATAAATATTTTGTTTCCTAAAATTAAGTTTCATTGAAAGCTTGTTTATGCTAAATATCAACATAAACCAGACGGATGCAACCTAGTTATTTACTTCGTATGTAAACGAGTTGTTAATTTGTCACAAAAGCAATTTTACTATGATTTGCGGAAAGTATGCACAATCTGGGATGATGCATGATTTTACAATAATTTAACTTATTTTACCTACCTATTGTTAGACACACCTTCAATTGGCAACTAACAACTCTTTTCATCATCTTCGACAGTTAAATGATCCACAATTTATCGGTTCTTTCTTGATAACCGAATTCAGCAGAATTTCAACATTAATGTAAAGGTATTAGTTATGTTAAGTGGCTGGATTAATTACGTGCAGTCAATTCAACAAAGAATTTCTCTGCAGTTGTCCCCATTGTGAAATTTCGTGTTATCTCTGTAATTTTATTATAATGCATAAAAAATAATAAATCAATCACTCATCCTCTGAGTGTCTTGAGATATTGTCAACTCGTTTTGTCACCTCATTGAAAAAATGTAATTGAAAGTTCTGAACAAAAAAAATGAATACAATAATATAAGCTATCCTTAATTGTGTAATATGTCAATTACAATATTAAACAGGGCTTAAGCCTCATTGTTTAAACTCCATGAATAAAAGATTACGTGGATGAGATATGATGCTGATTTTTCAACATTTTTTGGGTATTGCCCTTTGATAAATCTCAGCTAATTAAACCAAAATTTAAATAAGCTCTCACTCTTTATTGTTATTTATTTATCAGTCATAGTCAAAGTCAAAGTCGAAAAATTTCAAATGGTTACGTCATATAAATTAAATTAATGTAATAAAGCATTCCTTAAATAGAGTTGTAGTAAAATTAGAGCATGGGAAATGATTAAATATTGAGTTTAAATAACAAAGCATAAAGTGGAGATAAAATTGTTTGTAATAATGGGACAAGGATCATCATTTTACCAAACTAATCTGGATTCTGGATTATCTCCAGATTCCGTTTCGGTAAACGGAAATTTTTTCATGGTTGTCAAATTGTCATCACAATAAAATAAAGCAAATTCCTCTGGATAAAAATATGCAATTTTGACACTGGTTTTGGTCAACCGTCATGATGATGAAGTTTAGCATATTTTATCTGGTCTTTGGCGTTTTTTTAGCTTATCTTTTCCAAGTTTTGTCCCCACTTTACCAAGCTCACGTCTACAATCAAGTGACAAATTCTCAACTGAAACTCTATCAATTATACAAATGCGGCTTTGAAAGGCTTCCAAGCTCGCATCCCACACCTTTGAGAATCTTAGTGCCACATGTCACCATATTAAATACTTTCATCATTTGGAAATGTTTGATGCTCCTGGCTCATTTGGACGTTTTAGCCAACCTCATTGCTCTGAATACGAGCTGTATGTTGAGGAGGTTTTACATCAGACTCTATAATCGAGAATGGATAGTCGAGGCATTGAGCTTAAAACTTTAATTCATTTTAGCATTCACATTTCATTGAGCTTTCTTTTTAGACTTTGATGTCCTGTCTTGTGACAATGTTTATCCAGATTCAGATGGAACGTCAATGTTTGTCCAACTGGTCATATCAACCAGAATTGAAAGAAGGTGCCAAAGATGATCTCGTTCACCAAATTTTTGCAAATTATGCTCCGTATAAACATAATCGGATTCAAAAACCTCACAGACAGTGGAGTCGTGGATGGAAAAGTCAAATCTCAATGGATCTGGATGAAAATGCCATTGTGGGAGTTGACATCAACACCTTAATGGTTGACTATACAAAAGAACCTTGTGTCTGCCCGTATCAGGTATATATAATGCATTTGAAAATAATCAAGCCAAGCTTGGTAATACATAATACTTTCAATTTAGCACACGCTCGAGGCTTTCTTGATAACCACGGCTATGGCAAGTCTTTTAGGAGTTTGTGTTATTCGTCGACGACAACGACAAAACTTTCCTAATTATTTATAGTCAATAGTGGATAGCAAAGATTTTCTTAATTATTGTTGTTAGACCACATATACATAAATCTAGACATTTAATATTCAGCATGTAATTCTCTAAGTAAGTAAAGTAAGTTTACCGACTCATAAAATATAGATACTGGTCCCCCAACCAGACTGCTTGTCTCCTCAAGGGTCATTAATCAAGGTTTCAAATGACAACAGATGAAACAGCATCGCTTTTGCTAGTAGATGGACTTTTGTGGTTGAAGAATTCCCAAAATTCTCAAATTCTTCTCAACCCAACCCCTTGATTTTGCTCTGTCAATTTAGAAAGAGACCAAGAATAACAAGCAGCCCTCAGTGTTTTAAAAGCAGTTTCAAATCCAAAGTTGTAACACATGTAGCAAACTTAAAATCATTTAGCTGAAGAAAGATGCTGAGAGTTATGCTTTAAAGTGGTCCCAGGAGCAACATTATTTTTGAATTGGTTAGGGTCACTCTCTTCATTCTAATTTAAAAGTGATTTACGAATTCAGGTACATGTTTAAATTGGAGTTTGAATGTGATATGGATTGCTTCATGTAATTTATTTTCTACTCTTTTCATTAAAAAAATTACGAATAATAGAAATATTTCTAATTCAAACATTTTAGCAGACGTAGTTATTTAATTAATATTTGGACCTATTTTCCTTTGTTTTCCTCCGTATTTTTCGTAATTGCTTGAGCTCTTCTTGAGCTTCTTCATACTTTTCCAAAGCAGATTTTGCAAGCTCAAAGAGTACGTCGAATTTCAGACGAAGCTTTTCATTTTCATGGAGTAGTTTTTCATGTTTCATTTTGCAATTCCACAATTCTTGCTCTTCTGAATCTTTCTCTGCAATTCAATAAAGAATGCTTTTAAAACATCAACATTAAGATACATCTCATGATTGATCATATATATTACTGAGATCTTTGTGGTGCCATAAACCATTGTTTTTCAGCGTTGATTGAACATTTCCTAACCTAATTTTGATGTGGGGAATTTCGATCCCTAGATCTGGGTCTGAATTTGCAAAACTTTCCATTGCTTCAGATTTATCTTGTTAGTTTAATCGAAGGTAGATTGAGACTAGGAATAATAATTTCCCACAATTTTCCAGCTCCAGGGAAATCAAGGGACCTTTTTCAAGGGTAGTTTTGATTAAAAGAAAACAAACAAACAAAACCAAAATGCCTCCTAAACCCAGAACTAGAATTAGCACCCCCCAACAGCGACGATATGCCAAAATATTCTACGTAGCTCACATTTTCGTTTTAGCACTAGGAATCACATTTATTGCCCTCGGCATCTTTGCGAACTTGGCAGAATACGAAGATTTGGGACCTTTCAAATTGAAAGTTACAGATAAAATTGTTAACATTTACTACGCCACAGGAGGATCTCTCATTTTCGCATCGGGAATAGGATTTGCAGCCCAATACAAGGGAAACAAGCCTTGTCGATGGGTTGTGTACTGCGGCATCTTGGGAATTCTGGTATTTGTAGAAGTTGCTGTGGGTGGAAGTGCTCTTGGAAAATCTGTCAACGGTTTGGATTCTATTCATAATTATTTGCAACGCCAAGTAATGGATAGATATGTGAGGGATCCAAATTTCCACAAAAATAATGAAACAAATAAGATTCTACCTCCGGAAGGACATGCTTGGGACGCCATTCAAGCAAAATACGAAGTGAGCATTAATGAAATGTTTCAAATTACATAATTACGAGACAATTTTTCTTATCGTTAGTGTTGTGGACTGAATAGCTACACCGATTGGCAACAAGTCCAATTTGGCAGAACAAGTTTAACAGTTCCAAAAACATGTTGTCTTGAAAGATTACGAAAGGATCAATATTGTGGAATGAATTGTCTTCCGGTGAGAGAAGATGCAAAGGATTGGATAAATACGAAAGGGTGTCTTAAGATAATTACAAGGAAAATGATGCTAATGCTGGAAATTATGGGGTTTTATGGGATTGTTGTTGGAGTTGTCCAATTCATTTTTGTCTGTTTTACAAGCTTTGTATTGATGTCAAAGAAAATGTGATTATTTGGATTAAATTTTTGTTGCATTAAATATTTTTCAATCGTCGTTTTGCTTGCAAAGCTTTTTTCAATGATGTTTAACTTGCTATATATCCCGTTAAGAACGGTTATAAATGTACGGTACCCTTTTGTCACAATATAGGTACCCTTTCACCCCTTAACCCTTTGGCCATTTAAATTTAACATCCAGATAGAAAAATACCAAAAATGCAGTGTAACAAGTTTGTTAATTTCAAATTGATGGGTAAGCAGAACAATAATGGAAAAATTTATCAGCGTCTCATGTGACTCGTTTTGTTTTCAAAGTGATAGCTGTTCTTTTAACGCCCTCATCTCAAAATCCGATTGATATTTCAAAAGAAAGAATTTCAAATGGCACTGCTAAATTTTATAATAAAGCAAAAGACAATTACATCCGGGTACAAAAAAGCAATAATCTATAGCAAATTATATATATTTATACAAGTATAAGTTGTCTAATTGTAATTTATCATTGAAATAGTTTGGACCTGTCGACAAAGATTCAAGGGCAGTATCAATACATTTTGCTTCCAAAAATGCCCCAATTCCACCAAATGGAACTGAATGCTATGCGTTGGGATTAATTCCTGCAATCGGTATCGAAGGCGAGTCTGATTTTATGCTCGAAAAACATCCAATTTCAATCAACACTGTTGAAGAATGTTCAGAATTCTACGGTACCAAGAATTATGGCTGTGTCTTTTGTGGAAGTACTCAAACAAAACTTCAAGTGAGTTGAATTTTCCTTTTTAACGATAAATTACACTCCAATTTTTATTTCCATTTAGACTGATTATGCAAAACTCGTTGTCTGTGACCAATGGTATAAAGCTAATACAACTGAGGAAATAGCCGGTATTTGATTATTATAATTTCAATTTTGGAACTCAAGTCCTAAAATACTCTATGAAAATTGCAGCTTCTGATCATACGAAATTAACGTTAATGTGTGTATGGTACCCAAACAAGCCGTGGTGCAATCCAGACATGCAGTGCAATATAACCCCAGATTTGCCAAGATGTCAGGTGCCCCCAAATGTTGGACCTGCATCCGATCAGCCTCGGAAATCTCGTTCAATGAAACGCTGGCTTCTGGCAGGGACTTTGGTAGAAGATGTAAAAGTTTCAAAGAAAATGGGTGAAAATAATCCTCTGCTTTTCAAAACCTCAAACTCATGCGATCTTATAAATTAATTTGGTCAATTAAGTTTATCTATAAAACAGTATTTTCATAACTCTTATTAAATTCAATTTTCATTAGATTTTATCAAGGAATTATACACATTTCTCAAATGTCAAAGCATTTAACACAATTTTATAAAAGTAATAGCATTTTACCGTTTCTTTTTGCTTGTATAAGTTGCTAATAAATTATAACCACTATTTATTTACTTATATTAATCGGTACAAATAGAACCATATAATTATAGAAGAATACGTAATGAACTATTTAAATATGTCTACCACCATTTCCTATTTTTTAAAGTTCATAACAGTCGCATTCGCAAACATTGGCATTTTAGTAAATCGTTTTTGGTGAGAACAAATTGAAAATATCTGAAAAGATGTCTCAAATTCTTCCCAAAGTACGCCTAACTTTACAAAAACTAAATAGCCCATCTGCACCATTAGTTTGGTCATTTCACAACACTATTTACAGTATATGTCCCCTGAGACCTTTGACATGGGACAAGACTATGAATACCTTTCGTCCGAACTACAAAGAAAAGTCTGAATGGAAACTGTTTCTTTGCTTTTGGGCAAATCTGCTTTTAGTTTCATTTTGTTTTGTTAGCGTTAGTATTCTGCTAATCTCCAAATTTTTCTGGCTGAAGGATGAGCCACGCCTAAGAGTCTTCCTAATTGCCACCTATTCAATGGGAGATATTCTAGCGGTAGCTGTTATAATTTCTCAATTGACCATTTTCAAGTTCAGGAATGAATTGGCGTCTTACTACAATTGTTTGTGGCGTTTTGGTTCAAAGGAAGATGATTTTGAAGGTAAGTAACATATACTTATCCGAGAGAACTATACACGATAACATTATTTTTCTATTAATTTTATAGAAAAGCTTTCATCGCAAGTTCCAATAAGTATTGGTCTCATTTTTATCAACATTGGCTGCTTCCTCACTCCTATCGTCGTCCCCATTTTCGCTATCCCTTTAAAGCTTGATTTGCTGGCTCTCCTTGCAGAAATTTATTTGACTCAAGAACCCCAAGGATTCCTAAAAATTCTGTTCTTCATTGCCAGACTGACGGTAGTGGTTGGATTCTTTTTCCAGGTTGGCATTAGCTTTGCATTTGGTAGCATCATGTCTATTCTTCTACCATCAACTATAAACGAAAGAATTACAGCAATTCAGGGGTCTCGAAATCGATGCAAAATCAGCAAACATAGATTCCTGACAGGACTCGAAGTTAGGCTAAGGATCTGGAAGTTTGTCCGAGATCTTAGAAAATATCAAGAATTTCTAATCCTTCAATCTGTCTCGGATGAACCAAACATGATTTTTGCTCTAATGATTACAGGAGGCACATTAATTGTCCAGATTTGTGGAAACTGTCTTACAGTGACTACATACAAATGGATACCAATGCCGTTTTTCCTCATGTATCCCGTCGTGTCATTTGTTTCATTTGTTGTGTTATTCGTAGGACTTCCTTTTCTATGCAACATGAATAATTTGACACAAGAGATGTTGAAAAATTGGAAGATGTTTGCAAATACTGTGGTAATTTGGGAAAAGAGGAGAAAGTTCTTTTTGAAGAAAATTAGGGGGTTAAGAGCATATCAATGGAAGGCTGGGGGTCTTCCTCAATATCCTCTATGGTCATTCAAAAAACAGACGACGTTCACATTCTTAGAACTCATGTTGACTTTCACCATGTCTGCACTTCTTTCATCAAATATTCATAATACCTATAAATAGCTTAGTCTATGTCTATATAATAAAATTGCTTTAGCCTTAGTTTTCATAAGAATAATAAATCTAACAATACCAACTGTTTTTCAAAAAATAATTTAGGTACGATGCTATTTTATTGGCATTCATTAATAAAATCGATTTCAATTTGGTAAAACTTCAGTTTATTTAACAAAATGTATTATTTTCCATATAAAACTTGATCTTTCATAATATCCATCCAAATAGCGCAATTACCGTTATAACATTTCTGAAATGTTTGGAATTACTTTAGCTGGAAAGTATGTAAATATTTACAAACGCTTACGCCATGAAAATCCAGATTTCCACAAGGAGAAAAGTCTCCAGGAGGATGATTTATTGAAACAATATAATAGCCCCCTTTATTATCGGGATATCTGCAAACAAGATTTTTGCACAAATCTGACGGTGATTTATCAGGATCAACATATGCCAAATGATTCTTTGTGTATTTCTTGCACAGAGAAGTCATGTCAAGCTTGTCCCCCGAATTGCCGTAATATGTCACAGGATTTTGTGGAGAAAGCATTGAGTTACGAAGACATTTAGCATTATCTGACCTATAATTTCCAAATATATTTTAATTTTGCTATTGCATTATTAAAGTCAAACTTTATATACCTTACAAAATCTCGAATCGCTTGAATGCTGCAGTTTGAAAAGTAAAATTTATTTTTCGTCCCCCAACCCCCATAACTCATAATGTATCCATCAGACCATGGACAGGAAGTGGACGAACCGAAGCCATCGTGCACTGCTCCCAAACTATGTGCAAACTCATGTGCAGATGTGAAAACGCCATCCCAAATTCCGCCCACATCTTTGGCTATTGATGCACCCATACTTCTTTTATTTTTGAGGTCAATTGCGCAAGCTCCTTTGTGGTACGCAAGCCCTGCCGTCGTGTCCACGTAATTCCCTGAAGAGTCTCTTGTCTTCAGACTTTCTCCTGTTATCAAATGCGCTAAATGATGTTTGGGTAATTTCCCGTTGTTTTCCTGGATCCAAGAGGCAAATGAATCCAGAACTTTGCTTCCCTCATAACCACCTCCAGGTAGAAAGTTAGTTTCCAAAAATGGTTGAGATTTCCTGGACTAAAAAGATTTTATTTTAAAATACATAATTTTATTAAAATTATGTATTTAATACATTCACAGCCATTATGCCTGAAACTTTAAAGCTAATTTTGGGATCATTAAATGTTGCATATCGGTTATTAATTCCTTGAAAGTAGATTCCTAGATATTCCAAGATATTAGATTCATTTCCATTGAACTTGGCAGTGTTTGCGTAATCGAAAAAAACAAATACTTCAGCTTGAATTTTGATGGGAATTGTTGTTTGCAAATCTAAATAGGAAAAGTAATTTTGTAATCTTAACCTTTTAAAATTACAATTGTGGAGAAGAAACTTACTTTTTGACAAATATTTTACAGATTTGCTGTCAAATGTTTTCAAACATGTAGAATTATCTTCCAAAGAATTACATGAAGATGAAAGAATGAGCAATGTTAAAACAATAATTATACAAAAATCCATTTGAGGCAAATTGAGACAGGGCATTTACAACAGCTTTATTTACTAAATAGATAATGGAAGTGCAGACCTCTGTATCAAAATATTTTTGGAAACCTTGTCATTTCCTTCAGTTCAGAGGAAGTTCAATGAGAAATTAGACACATTTACACAATTACACATGTGCCCATGAATTTTTAAATCAGCTTGTTTGCATATTTATTAATTGGTTTCCTCAATATTTAGTACATGAATCTCATTCGTAATCGTTTTCAATGTTTTTAATGATAGAACAAGTAGAATTATCCACCCGAAAATATCCAGTTCCGCATTGACAGCGTCCAGAAATCAAAATACCTTTAACATTATTAAACCAGTTTGAATAAATACCTAAATAACTGAAAATTTAAATGAAGATGCTTACCATTTATTGAGGGATTAGTAACATTGGACACACATTGAGCATTATCCACACAGTCCTTCCAGTTTTTGCATGACGATTCTAAAGGGTATGAACATTTTCTTCGGTTTGGTTCATAAACTTGTAAGCTGTTCTTGCATTGACAACTATCATCTTTACAAACAAGTTTGGAAACTATATCGCATTGCTTTCCTGTATCGTCGTAATTGCAGTTTTGACCATATCCGATGTCACATTGGCCAGAAGCTGATTCCACAAACCCTTTTTGGCATCGACATCGGTATACTTGATCATCTTCTGTGTTTGTGCAATGAGCATCTTGGACACAAAGAGTAATGTCTGGATCACAAATTGCTCCTACTATTCGTGCACATGGTTTATTTACGGCCTCATTGACTTCAAGATCTGGATTAGGACAATCACATTTCCCATATACACATTGATATCCTTTCATGCAGGGTGTGGTTGAACTACAACTTTCTCCATATCGCATGGCGCAAAAACCGTCCGAAGTCTGGGATGTAGAAGATTTGCATACACATTGCCCATTGTCGCATTCGGCATTTTCGATGCAAAACTCTCTACTTCCCGGGTTGCAACTTTCTCCAGCTTTTTTCACACAAAAATTTGAAGGGACCGATGTAGAATAGCTGGAATATCCGTGATGTACATAGATGTTGTATGATGTTAAAGTTAAAACAGAATGGTCCGTATCACATCCACAAGTTCCATCGACACATTTGTGAAGCTTTGTGGAATCGCATTCTTCGTCATATTCGCAAGTCTCTCCAACAGATTTCAAGGGAAAACATTCTTTGCCTTCACTGTCAGAATAAGTTCCTTCACGACATTTGCAAAGTTTTGTTTCTTCCTCACATTCAGAATTTGAAATGCATTCCATGTCCTCCGTAAAGAGTCTAGAATCCTCTTCATCTTCTTGGAAAGTGTATTTGCATCTTTCCCCAATTAAGACGACGCATCTTTCCTTTTCAGAGTCAAATTCCATCTCATCAGGCTTTGAGCACCGACAGATTTTTTCGTCTGGGTCACAAGTTAACCAAGACTGCGATTTGCATCGTACCGTTTTACTGCATCGTTCCCCAAAAATACTTCGTCTTGATGAAACAATTGCAGAGTCAGTTAATGCAGCAGCAATAATAATTATTATTGCCAAAATCAAAAACCGAGTTCCGATAACCATTTTACTCTACATGCAAATGAATCCAGCTTGAACGTGGAATCCAAAAATTAATTTTTCCTTGACCAAAAGTTCATGCTTATCTCTATTTTAAGATGCCTATTAAATTACTTAACTCAAACCAAATGAATACAATTTAAAGGTTATTTAAAATAAAATAATTATTAATGGCTTCAAATGAAATTGTTTATTGACGGGATGGTTTATTACTTTCAAGTTGATTGCATTTCAGTACATTTCATATTATACTCTATAAAATAGCTTTTGTCTGGTTTGGGTTTACATAATCAAAATATAGGTGTGGAACATGACCTTTTCGTACACAAAATTGACACCAGATTAGGTTTTAGTGTTGGACTTGTTGGATCAATTTTGGTTGCATAATAATATCGTTCAGCAATCTCCGTCCCCACCCACAGGCTCCGGATCCCTTTGGCAGCATTCTCCAGACATCAGTCCCATGTCATTTCCACATCCTCCAACTTTTACAGGGCCAGTGCAGCCTTCTTCATAATTATCCATGCCACAAGGCTCTTTCTCAAGTCCACACGCAAAATTGGCACAATTGTACTTTTCATCATAAACCTCGGCAGGGATGCATTCGGGAGGACACTTCTCAAAAGTGAATGGGTTGTAGTCATTTTTGTATGTTGTTCTATCTGCAAACTTGGCATC
Source organism: Proisotoma minuta (assembly GCA_034698145.1). Lineage (NCBI taxonomy): Eukaryota > Metazoa > Arthropoda > Collembola > Entomobryomorpha > Isotomidae > Proisotoma > Proisotoma minuta. Next base: position 30,327 of record JAQIXN010000667.1, read on the forward strand.
CGAGAATCTTGCTTTTCCACTTGGCTTCATGCTCTTTCGTTGTGATGGACATTTTGGCCAAAAGTCTGACCTGTAAGTTGTGACTCCATCCATAGGTGCGCAAGAGAAGGATGGCGTAAGTTGCTTCTTATACAAGGGCTGTTTGGCGTAGTCATATTCTCGAGAGCAGTATGGAATATAGGTGCAGCGGTATGTGGTACATCCTTCCATTTTGGCAGTTGAAGGGTCAAAGTTTGCTACGAGGGGCTTCATTGATTGGACTCGGTCTCCCATACATCCTGTAAAGTCATATTTGTAGGTTGAAATTCCATCCATTTTAGCTCCAGATCCTTCATACTGTGCCTTCTTTGACCATGGCGGCTTTTGATAAGGCACCAATGGTTTTGGAGTGTAAAACTCTCGATAGCTTGACATTCCTTCCATTTTTGCTCCAGAGGGTTCAAAAGTTGAGAGGGGTTTGAATGATTTGGAGCGATCTCCACATTTGAGATGAAATTGCTCGCGATATGAAGACAAGGCTTCAAAAGGAAATGTTGGAGGCTCATACCGGCGATCGGGTCGAATAGGTTGGACCCTTTCAACGTAGATTCCCAATGGACATTTCGGCAGTGGAGGTGGACAACATGGTATTTTACAACAGTCAGCTCTTGGTTGGTTGCAGCATTTGCTTGATTTTCGACTTGCTTTCATGCATTCAGGGACAACAATTCCACAGTTTCCGGCACTTTGACGAGAACATGAGCGAGATGCTCTCCGAGAGCAATTTGATGGTTTTCGACTACAGGGATTTGGTTGGACGTCACACATTGTCGAATTGAAGCTTCACTTTTTCTTCCAATACAACGAACCGGAAGAACTATAAAGCAGGGAAACCAGATATTTGTATATTTTACATTTCAGTTCTTTATTCTAAGGTATTCAACTCATATCAGAATTCCAACTTACAATTGAATTGTCAGTCTATATAAAAATACTTCTTTTTGTAACATCCGGAGAGAACGATTATAATTTTGGCATATCTCACAAAAATCCATTTAAAAAAAACTTCTAAGCGTCACTGGGTAATTTTGCTGTCAAGGTAAAAGGGGACCAAAGTGAATGTAACGAAAGTTAGCGACCACGGACAATAAAGTTGGCAGACTAGCAGCCAAGGGTGTAAAGTTAGCGACCCGTAA